>QVAJ01000005.1:8017780-8090170 GCA_003546035.1 Mixornis gularis | reverse complement strand
GTGGGGAGGTGTCTGTTTGAAAAGAAATTCTTTATGAAAGTAGTAAACTGCTCCGGTGTGTGGAAAATGCTTGTRTCCTTGCAGTACTTGCCAGTGCCAACATAGTTTGTGTTCTCCTAGGGGATRTTTTTTTTACTCCTGTCAAGTAATATGTCAAGCACAGCTGAGCTGCAGGTTTTAGCAAAACAGTAAGGTTTCTTCTCATAAAGAGCAACAAACATTGATACACACAGAAAAATATACCCAGAATAAGGCTAGTCAGCATTTCAGCAAATTAATGAAGATGTCCAATTCCTCTTGACCATATGACCTGTGTGTTAGAGAGAATGTTTTTTAAGATGCAAGATGCAAAACATCCAGTGCTTAGAGTTAGTACATTACAATAATGTGTTGTGAGAATGTCTTTGTAACCTTAATCCATTATGTTTGCAAATGAATTATAATGTATGATACGCTTTTTTTCCCCCAGCAGGATCATTGCCTTACTCTGGGCAGCCAATCACTGGAAAGAATCAGGCTTGGATAAATGGAGCTGTCTTCTACAGAACTCCTGCTTGATTTTTTGGGAAAGTTTGGAAAGTATTTTGGATATGTAGGTGGAAAAAAGTGTGACAGATCTATTGGTGTTTTAACTGACTTTGGGAGAATGAATATAATGATAGAAATGTTGGAAGTATGTGAGTGAGGTCAGAGAGCCACAATGAGGGCTTTGGAGATGGACACTTATCCAGATGTTCTTTACAACAGTCACTGTCCCTCAGAAATGCTAGAAAATACAATTGGATGTTGTTGGGAGCTCTGCAGTGGGGAGGATACAATGAAATTGCAGGAACAGAAAAAAGCATGTAGTACTGAACAATCCTGGATGGCCAAATTTTATCGCTGTGTCTGTGCASGGCTGGGTTTCTTCCTTGCATAATCTCTGATCTTCACTCCAGAATTCTTGTAAAAATCTTCCCRCCTTTCTCATTGGCCTTCTCTCTGGATTTTCTTAATCTAATCTGTCTCATGACTTGCTTTAGATATGTGACTGGCCAGTTTCAATTTTGCAGTATTCTATTTATAAATTGTGAAATGTTGCCATTTTTGTAATCATAATCTTGGCAGTTTAGTGGTTTTTATTGTTTAGTCTTCTGTTTACCTGTCAGTGTCCTGTAACTCTTTTTGAAGAGGCTTCTGCCTAATAGGAGACCTAAGAATAGGACCTCAGTGTCAGGCATGTGTTGTAGTTTTCCATGCCTGTCCTGGACCATACCAGAGCAGTCACTTGGCTGTGTCTGTAAACTTGGAGCACTTTGAGGTGGGAAGTGTGCATTCTGAAGCTAAAAGTAGGCTTCTTATGCATGACACCAGTGCAAGTGGAAGTCTTAAGGCAAATTAAAAAGACATTAGCACAAAATTCCTACTGCAAGACATTGTAGTGCGTGGTTCTTGTTTTTTCCTCCCAGAACCAGGCAATAAAATTTCCCCATGTGGTGTCTCAGAAAGGTTTATGTCAGGTGTTTCACAAGTTCCCCAGAACAAATACATTAAAAGCAATTTTGAAATACTAAGCATTTTGGTAATGCTCATGCCAGTCTTAGGTGCATGGAGAGAGCCACCTGAGAATACAGTAATTTTTTTCTGGATGAGAGGTGTCTCTACATGTACCTGTCCTTGTCATTTCCTGCTTTGTTCCCATTTTCAGTAGGAATGTCACAGAGATCTGCTATTCTACCCTGCTGAACTGAAAGTGATGTTCTGTAGCTGATGGTTAATTAGCTCTCTGTGTAAGAAGMGGGCCTTGAAGTCTCCAGCACTTGGCGCTCTTGAATGCAGGTGTCATTTAATATAATCTCATTTATTTTACCTACTTAGAAGGTAAACTCCTCAAAGCAAAAGTGGGTAGAATGTATGCGCAATTATGCTTTGCAAATTAATAATCAGGTATGTGACTGGCCTAAGGCATTCCAGGAATCTTTCAGTAGTTGATCTGCATGCTTCATCCTCTCCAACCAACAAGTGTGGATTTTTTGGATGGAGAATTCTTTTAATGCATCTGCTTTGCAGAACTGTGTTCACAGTGTTCTGCTTCATGATTTATGGAGTTACAGGGACTGAAGTGTGGTAGTTATATCAAATATTGTGGGTATAATTACATGAGAGCATCAGGAAATAACTACTGTGCTCCAATTCCTTTGGGACTTATTTGTATGCACTGGATGTTAATGAAAGCCTTCAGGCCTCCTTCATGCAAGCTCTTAAAGCAGTTTCTGGCTGCTGTGTTATTTAAGAAATTTGGGCTGGACTTCTGGTCCTTGAAGAAAGGATAGAATTTACAGCAGCTCAGGATGCTGAATATAATTTTTTGCAGAACTGAAAGATAGCTGGCTGGCATTCAGAAAAGCGGTRTTGGTTTTCTGTCCTTTTTGTCCTGGTATGTCATGCCTACTTCATGTTTCAGAGAAAGTGTTGCAAAGTTGACTGTGATGTTAACCTCAAGGAGCTTGGAATACTGATGGAATATATGTGTGTGGRTTCTTGCTGAATCTAATTCTGATCAGAAGCTTATAGAAAATGTTGAAAGTAACAAGTAAAAGTAAATTATAACCAAAGATGTCTTTTAAAATGGCAGTTAGTCCAAAGAAGCATACTTTTGGAAAGAAGAAAAGGATTGGAACCTGTAGGATTGGAAATGGGTCTGGAAAACAACTGTAGGGTCTTTATCACTTGTACATTGTGGCTGCAGTTGGTATGTGACACATTTTTCAATCAATTTTAGCAGTCCTTTAAATTGAAGCACAGAAGTATAATTTTCCCTTTATTGTGAGGAAAAGACACTGGTTTMGAGGTCATTACAGAACACATAAACAAAAAAAGACAAACTCCACAGCCCTAAAAGAGATTAGATGTGACATCAGGAGTCACCATGGGAACTCACAGGCTACAGATTCTGGTGTATTCTCRTAAGGTGAAGTTCTAGAGTGGGGAATTACTGTGGAACTCCTCTTCTTAGAGGGGCTGTCTTGGGGCAGAAGAATATTTGGAGCCTGCTGCTTAGAAAATGCACTTTATGAAGGCTAGCTTTGGAGCTCTGGCTTTTTTTTTGTTGATGTTTAGTGAAGAAAGGATGTAAAGGTCTTGCTTTTACAAGTGCAGAGTATTGAGCTCCATGAGTTGCAGGCAGTTGGAGGTTTAAGATACTCTGAGTGATGTTAAGGTGTCAGCAGGTGAGGTTTGGAATGCCTCTCAAGTATTGCATTTCACTTGATTTTCTCAAAATAGTATTTGCTCAGCATGCAGTTGCAAAACAAAGTTGGAGTTGCTGTGTTTCTAGGGTGTAAAAGAGTACAAATGGAATTAATGTTGAAAAACTTGTTTGAGGAAACAATCCAGAATTTGACAACAAAACCTTAAAATCAGGTTTAAAAGATAGCAGGCTTTGCATCAAGTGGTTTGATAGGGACATGAGATGTTTTGAATCCTGAATTAAAGACATTTATCTGGAGGTGCTGTAGGGCATCTGAGTTGTCAGTATGGAGCTGTTAGATATGAGAGAACTTAACTCAAGGCCTACATTATTTGAAGTATTAAAAAAAACAGATGGCAGACAAGATAAATCTGAAGTAGAGGTAGCTGAGCAGGTAGAGAAGAGAGCCCTTGTCTTGGTTGCTGACATGCATGCTTTACTGGAGATGGCATGTGTTCAGGGACACATGGACAACCAGTCAATTCTGTGGCAATGTAGAGACTGCAAACAGGATCTCTGTTCTGAATGCTTTTAGGACCTGGTGATGACAGACTGGTTACAAGTCAGTGTCTCCAGGTTTGCTCTTCTGGTCTCTCTTGGCCAATAATGCCTTTTATCTGGTTGCTTTACCAGTCCTGACTGTTTAGGTTCCTTTCAAACAAGTTGTAAGTCACACAGAGAGCAGCTCCTCTGACTTGCAGAGAAGCAAAGACAGGATGTGGGCAGAAGAGTTTTCTGTTTTATTTAGCACTAATTGTTGCTGTAGCACCGACCAAGTAGCCAATAGTTAGCATGAACACCTAAAATAGCACTAGAGGTCTGTGTTTGAGCACTTGAGTCACATGAGAAGTACCAGAAGCTTGCTGTTTTTATTGCAAAACTTTTGCATGATTTCTAAATAGATAAGTCTTATTAAAGCTTTCAGTAATCATAATTATTTCTTCCTTTTTTTTGACAATCGATTTGTTAAAAGTCTGAAGTGATAGGTGCATATTTCTAATGGCAAATTAAGCAATCTTGAAAAYTATTTTCAGGATGAATAGTGACAACTTTGTAATACTGGATAATGTTCCTCCAGGAGGCATCTGTCACTGGGAAGATTTTTTTTTTTCCCAGCTGATGTCTACAAATGTCATTTTAGATTTAGTGGTAAGAGTTAGAGTCAAATCAGAGTTGTTCTAAAATACTAGTTTAAGATGTAGTGAAAGGCAGTATGCAGTAATGTTGTAGACACAAAAGGAGTGTAACTATTAAAAGTGTGTATTGGTACCATCCTTCAAGCAAAACAAATATAATTTGTTATGAGCTCTCTTCAGGAGTGAAAAGGAACTAGATTTCAGAGATCATCTCAGAGGTGACATCCTAATTATKTGTCCATATTTTAGAAAAGACAAATCTGCCTCTCCAAAAGGGGATTTCTGTATCAGTGTGTGGTTTTTGTAAATGAAGTGATAGYAATTGGAATTTTTTATAGTAATAGTCAGCTAGTGAATCACAGTCAGCAATTGAAATGCCTGTGGCATCCCTGTCCCAATTGAAAGGCTTGGTTTCTATACATGGTTGTTTTTCTATTGAAAGAGGAATTAGGACTGTGTGGTTGGCACAAAAATGATTACTATATAGAGAATTCTTTATTTCTATATCAAGTGGTTTTAGCAGATATTTGGGAATTACCATGTGGTTTTCTTGACATATAAAAGAAAAAGCCAAGTAATACTACTCAACCCAGTCAGGATGATTGTGCTGTTGAATCATGGCCTGTATATCAAAGTTAAAAAAAGAGTTGATTGTGGGAGCCACTATCCTCCTAATTATATTTTCAGAACAGTGACTGATATGAATGCAAGTCAGCATTGCTGAAAGACTGAACTCCAAAGCAGTTGCTAAAGGAGATACCTGATTTTGACAAATGGTTAATATTTCTGTAGTACTGATAACTTCAGGTAATCAGGAATGCTATATTTCTACTGGTACATCTGTTTGCCAGGATTTGATTTACATTTGAAAGTCTTTGCCTGAGACTAATGAAGTTCTTGTTTACTCTTGTAGTTCTTGTTGGATTCTAGTGGGTGGGGTTTTGCTGGCTCTTCTTCTGCTGGGCATGTGATCCTGCTCTTTATTTGCAAAACTGTTTCCTTTACCCTTTTGGGAATGATCTGTGGTTTTCCTTCCATTCGGTGTAATCCAGTTTGTTAAGCTTTGCTGTGTTCTTCCTTCAAGAAACTCTAAATTTGGCATTATTGTGGTCAGAAGGTCAGTGAAATTGGAAGGGCATAGAAAAATCGAGYTGCTGAGTTTCTTTGACTTTTGCTGAGCTGACATCTGCAGTATTATGAAATCCCATAGGCCTTAGTCTCTCATTATTTGCTTCAGTTAATTATGCATTCATCATGACTAAGACTCATTACTGCCAAGTTTCCTGAGATTCTGTGATGTTTTCTGAAGTAATTCAGTTGTCAGAAAAAGTCAGTGTAAAATTTGACTGCTCTGTTCTGACTTGCTCTGGATAAACGCGTTGTCCGTGATATAACTACATCAGGTTTTGTGAGTGTAGCAGCCTCTTGTGTTATATCTGTAAACTACACTTCTGTCAGGTGAAAACCATGTGCTTTGTGTGACTGCAAAAAACCTGATACAGTAACATTGTGGGAATGATGATTATCTTGAACTGTGCAAGTGCACAGCTGCTATATAGGCAATGATGAAAGGTTCTCAACTTGCATTTCTTGCTGAAGTATTTGCATGAATATCTTGGAATGCTGCAAGCTTTCACAAATGCTCCAAATCCCTTCCAGACGACGTCTGCCATTGTTGGTACTGTAAGTAAATTATAACTTTGGAGCCGCATTTACAGTAGTACTTGATTCATACCTGAAGACAAAACCAATAATTCATAAAAACTTTAAGTTTACAATGTATTTTGGTTTGTGCTGTTAAAGAAGGCCTGTAAGGAATTTTGTTCAACTGTTTCTAGTTTTTTAGTGTAGGTGTCCATGGCCTCAGGTCCCGTGAGTTGTACACACAGAATCACAAGKTTGGATGAGACCTTCAAGATCCATCGAGTCCAACTCAGCCCTAACAGGTCAACTAAACCATGGCACCGAGTGCCACATCCAGTCCGTTTTAAACACATCCAGGGATGGTGGCTCCACCACCTTCCYGGGCAGGCGATTCCAGTACTTTATCACTCTTTCTGTAAAAAAGTTTTTCCTTATATCCAACCTATGTTTCCATTGGCACAGCTTAAGACTGTCCTCTATTTCACTTGCTGCCAGTTGTGAGACTAAGCACATATTCTCAGTAGCAAAAAAACACGTGTATATATATCATTTGCCACCACACCAACACTGGAGACAGCACTAATGCAAGCACAAACAACACCAATAGCCTATTCCTGTTACTCTTTCTGGATGGCCAAGCCATGTATTGTATATGTATTATGACTCTTCCCAGTTTCTGGGTTTGGGCACTCATTCTACCCTGGAGCCCTTTGGCCTGTTTATGCCCCATTGCCTCTTACACATGTGCACATGCTCAGCTGCCAATCCCAAACACCACAGGTTCTCCAGCAGCTCACCTTGGACCCTTCTTTGTTCGTCCAGCAGCCAACTCTCTCAGCTGCCTCGCTCAGCGAGTGTGTCCTGTCCCAGTTCCAAGGCCACTCTGCCAGTTTACTGGCCAGTCCAGCTTGGTGGATTGCACCTGGACCTGCAGAAGTTCTCACCCTGCTTTGCTGGCACCACAGACCCACCATCCCTTTGTCACCTGTGGTCTGACTCCATGTCTTGTAGATGTGCATGGGAACCAAACAGAGGCTCAAGAAAGAGTTGCAAAAGGAGGTTAACAGTCCGACAGGATAGGCTGGGCACAGCTGGGCACACAGCTGACCTGCAGCCTGCTCACAGGTGACCTATCTCTCTTGTCACCATAGCCCTGGCTTTCCCAGGCTTGTGTTTCCTCTAGTCACTGTGATTTTTCCCTTTCYCCACCGCTAGTTCCTTCTCCAAGCACCCCTTCACAGGACTTGTGCTGTCCCCAAGTCCCTTTCCCCTGCACTCCATGATAACTTTTGTAGCTCTGTAAGTGTCACACCTTTGGATCTGAGAAATGCCTTGGAGATAGATGGTGGTGGTGGGAGCGTGGAGGGAGCTGATGGTAGCCTGGGTCAGGGTATTCRTGTGTGTTTCCCCCACTGGTAAGCGCACCCCTGCTCCTTTGTGTGCAGAACGGTTTTCTATCACACAACGCAACAAGGTTAACTTTGATATGTGCAGGCAAGTAATCTGTTTAATYATTTGCAAGCTGTGTAGAAAATTTAAAGCAGAAGGTACTGACTGGCCACAGAGGTGTAAATTAGTGATACAAAAGCAGTACTTTGAAACATTAGTTACAAAAGCAATACTTTGAAACATTACCTCAAAGCTGGGACAATAATATTTGCATGAATCTTTGTGAAACAGACTTTGATAGCAGTATTAATGCTGTAACCTTTTACATTGTAAACTAAAGTGTTGATTTTATGGTTTTCTTTCTAGATGACTAGAGACGTTTTTGGTAGATTTTAATATAGATTTAGTTTGTACTCAGTTTGTGTGTTTTGAAAGTTTTGATTAATCATCACTTTCTTTTGGTTAGAATCATGAAAGGCATGTTGATCTCTGTTTTATATAAAGTAAGTACTGAAAGTCTTAAGTAATAGAGATTTATGGACAAAGTCACATCATTTTAGGTTGTGCTGTTCATGGATTTATGGTATGTGTGGAGACTGAGACAAATTATGATATAGATCCTTAAAGTCTAAAGCTTTTGGATTGCAGGATTTGGGGATTAAAAATAAGGAAGTGGGGTAGATATCCACTGCTTTCTTTGACGAGATAAAACTAGCTCAGTGTGCAAGTGTTAGTAAACAAGTTATATTTGAAAAAAATCGTGATTCCAGTGTGATGCTTCTGGAAGATTGCATCAGTGAAAGAATTTTGTTTCATTGTTCTGAGGAATAGAAGCAGGAAACAGGAGTAGACTTTACTCATTCTTCCCTCTTGAGAATTAGAAGATAAAAATGTTATTTTGTAATTAAAATGTATTTTATAATAAAATAACTTCTCAAAGCATACTGTTGTATTGCACTGTACTGTTTTAAGAATCAAGCAAAGAAGGACTGGGATTTATTTTTTCCTTAAATTGTATTTATTTAGCATCTCATAAAAAGAGGATGCATGATAAATAGAAGTTGAGATTCTTGGGCTGTGAAAGTAAACTTCATGATAATACAGTATTTAAGTTATTTATGCTGTGATTGTTGTGTGCTATTTTGAAGCTTTTAGATACTTCTGAAGATTAGAAACCAAAACATTTTAGTGTACTTGGAGGTTGGCAAAGTTGGTTGATATTTTTGGTTTTTAATTGGGCCTGTTTTTTTGGTTTGGATTGGGGTTTTTTTTTGTTTTGTTTTGGTTTCTTTGGGGGTTTTTTTGGGTTTTTTGGGGTTTTTTTGGTTGTTTTTTTTTTTTTTTTGAGACTGAAGTAAATGCATAGCTCCAAGATGAGGTTTCAAGTGTCAGGAATGCAACTATCKTCTATTTTTACACTTGACCTCATTTCTGTTTTCTTTTGCTAAAGGCAACAGGCGTATGTTGTTCTGTTGCTGCTAGAAGTGAGTTATTTAAATAACTTGAAATGTTTATGTGCAGTAAGTTTTTGAACTTCAGTACTGGCTGGAATGGTGAAAATTTTGTCTTGGGCCACATTTTGCCTAGTCAAAGTTACATGAAGTGTGACTTGATCTGCTTAAGAACTATAACTTTTATGGTAAAAAGTTAGGAAACATGTTTCAGTTCTTGTACAAACCTGTACAAAACCTTCATTATAAAAGAGGATTCTCCCTCCCCATCCCCCAGTTATTACTGGTTGCTCTCTTAAGGTTACTCTTAAGTAAAGGAGCATTGCTTTTATGTTYGGGTCACCCAAACTAAATTATTAACCATCTTCTTTCATGAAGAGAAACAAGTTTTGTTTTAAAAATGTTGACTATTTCACTTGTTCTTTATATATTAAGGTATCCTAGATGGAAAGTGATCACAATTTTAAAATTTGCAGAAATGTTTGTGTCACTTCTATACCTTTTGCCTTTTCAGGCTAAACAGAATTAGATCTACCAGAACCAGTTCTTTTTACACAGCTCTTCTGATTCTTAACATTTACCTGTGATGGCTTATATGAACCTACTTGAAATGAATACTCTGTTAAATATCCTTCCACAAAGCTGTGTATTGTGGCAATGAGTTTTGCAGCCTGGTCACTCTGTAGCTCACTAATTTGTGAAATATGTGCACAGACAGCAGTTTCTCACATGCAAAACAGGTGCATGAGACAGGCTCAGCAAATATCAGACATCTGTATGTATGAGACAACATTGATTCATATCTCTTTTGAAGTCCTGATATTTTAGGCAGTGAACAAACTGCTATTGCCCGGTACCTCCTGTTTCTGTGGGTCTGTTAGGCCCTCGAGAGAAGATTTTCATCTTTCCCCTTTCTCCCAACCAGTCCGTGATAAAGTTCTTTGGCTAGTTTATGCTGGACAAACTAAAAATAGTTGTGGCCTGGGAATAGACAGAGCTGTAGGCACACCTCTCAGGAGCTGAGACCTTTACAAAATGTGCTGCAAGAGGTCTGCCAGGTTCTGTCATGGGCACTAGTATCAGAGTAAGGATAGGTGATCTTCTGCATGTTAGATATTGGATTAAATTGATATCCTTTGCTTAGGAGATCTTTAATGGAACTTTGAAAGGTCACTAAGTCATCTTAGACTCCCCAGAGATGAGAGCATTTTGTGCATTGTCTTACAGCTAAGCAACAGGAAGTGTTTTGGGCTGTTGTGGGTAGAGTAGTAGTATTAATTATTTTGAAGTCTGAATTGATGGTACGCTACATGGTACTCAGAATCAGGGCAGAGCTAATGTTCATTCAGCCATAAAGGTATACATACAACCTGTTCAGAGGTAATCACCAGTTTGCCTATAGCAATTAGCAAGTCTGTGTTTGAAGAAGAAACTGCTCCTGAAGCCTGAGAGGTTCAGCTTTGCAAAAWTTTTTTGGTTGCCCAGATTTTAAGCAATAAGGAGAGCTAAGTCAGGATGTGGGGTTAAGCTGCACATTAAAATTTTAGTCCAGGAAGTATATARGATTGTTTGCTTTGCTTTGTAATAAAAGGTAATGAATTTCCAAGACTCTATCAGCGTACCTGAGAACAAGTCTGGCATACAGAACTATAGAAATATAGAAAAATGTTCCTTTCAGCCTTCAGTCCTTGGTGTGGTGTGAAGAGGGTAGGTAGAACTTCAGATGAGAAGAACAAATTAAGTACAAAAGACAGYATCGACCAAGAAAGGAATGTCTCCTGGTTCAAAGAAGTGAGAAAAACAATCAAAYACAAAAACAACTAACAAAATTTTATGTTGTTTTATTATTTATTTTACCCAAGTTCCTGTGAACTGTCTCAATATTTAGGAAAAAAAAAAAGTTCAGTAGCTACTCAGCAAGTTAGTCCAAAATTATGTCCTTGTGTAGCTACCAAGGTTAAATTCATTTGATCATGTGCTTATATGCTTGTCACTGCTCATACGTTTGTGGAGTTCCATAAGTCTCAGAACCTCTTTTGAGAGAAATGCAGGGCCATTTCCTGCTGTTCAGCATGTTCAGGTGAAGGGAGGTAGAGGAAGTGAGAGCAGGCACATACCTGGAATCTTGTATAAACAGCTGTTGAAAGTTCAAACAGGAAGATCAGGGCTTAAGCTTACATCAGACTTGACAAACATTTTCTGCCCAAGTAGGTCAATGCAATTCAGGTTAAGTCAGTAGTTGTGGCTGTTTACATTCATTTGACTTAACGCTAATCCTGGGTCTATTTTTTGTTCCATTGCTGTATTGCAAAGAACTTTGAACTATGCTCTGTGGAGTGCACTGCAGTGGAGCTGACTGTACTTGGTTTTGTAATTGTGTCTGTTTAACTTGAAGAGCTTCTTAAAGTGACCCACTGAACAGCAGTKTAGGAGTGAATGTTTTTAAGCAAGATTAGTTTAGAGTATAGACTTCAAAAACRTGCAGTGTTCTTGATAGAGTTTTCCTTAATGCACCGAGTAGCATCATATATCCTAAAAACAACAGGTCTTCTTCTTTCATAGCTGCTTGGAGTGACAAAACAAATAGTTGAGGAAGAGAAGGTAGTTCTAGTAGTGGGGTTTCCAAAGCATTTACACTTTTTGCTGCCTTTAGTACCAGTTTAACAGCAAGGTATAGGTGAAAAAATTTAAAAAAAATGTTTATGAAGACTTCATTCCAAAATACCTCTGTGTCCCACATTTTATTCTTAATTTTATGGTCACCTATTACAGTTACTGTCAGCACATACTTCATGTTTTGGTTTTCTCCAGGCTTTGCTGGGTGAAAGTAATATTAGAATTATTCTTCCCCTTTCACATCCTAATCAATCATACTGTTTGTTTGAAAGCTCCTGCAGAAACCTTAAGCTCAGCTCTGCAGTTTGAGGTTGAATTTCTTTGTGTGAGTCACTATTATAATACTTGGGAGAAGAAGGGAAGCTAAACTGAAAATGGAGTTCTGTGGTTATAGGAGTCATTGGRTGGGATGACGACAGGCAAAACATGATCTTGAGTTCATAACAGCTGCAGGGGTGTCATGTATTGAGTGTGGACAGAAAGGAGTAGGTCTGATACTTGATTGGTAGCCTAGGGAACTTTAAATCCCCACTGATTAGTGTGATCTTGCAGATGTTTGCCATGAGTAAACTGAAACTGTTAAATTGGCTGAAGTGTTTCAGGCCTGTGTGTGCATTCGTGGTTAATTCCCTTCTATTGACAGTCACAGAATTTTCCTTTTTGGGGAAACTGAACCGTGGAATCCTAATGTGCAGCTCAGTGACTTCATGTTGTCTTCTCCCTCTCAAAGGGAAGAGAGGATTCACCAAGCAAGGTTGTATTCTATGTATCAGTTTAAAGTAATGTATCACACTCCTGATTCAATGCCATGTTTCTCCAAGCTGATGTGTTAGTGAAAATAGTTGTGAGGAGAGTGCAAATATGGCTGATTCCATGTATTATTTGTTTTCTATTTTCTATTTTTTGAAACAAAGCAAGGATCAAGTTAGTTGGCTCAAGTAGCTTGTATCTCTGAGTAGTTACTGTATGGAGTCAGGTTGTGTCAGTATTACAAGATACTGAATTTTAAGATACTTGACATTGTATACATGTAGCAATGTCATTGAGGTTTTGACTGGCAAATTAATACTGCTAGCACAGTATTTAAACTGTATTTAAGAGAGTGTGCAAGTCCTTAGTGACCCAGGAATTAACTTGAAGTGCAAATACATTTGTAGAAATTCTTAAACGTGCAAAACTTGTGTCACTGTAAAAGCTGGCAAAAAAAACTTGGTTAACCTTATGTTTTGTTACTAACTTCTCAGCTAAGAGTTTTGCATATCTTATAAAATAGTGGAGAACTAAAATGTACTCAAWTTGTCATCACTTCTTAGCCACATAGCCAAAAAATACGTGTTCAGTTAATGTGGCAATATTTAAACAAACAAATAAAAGATCAAAAACCAACCAGAAATTATTTAAGGTATTTCACTGAAATTGGTTACAAGTTAGGTCAGAAACAGGTCAGAGGTGATGTTCTATAGTTGTGTGGGTTGTTATGGAGATTGTAAAGTGTGTTTCCATTTCATTTTTATYGTCAATAAAAGAAACTTCAAGATAGGATTCCAACTTCCAAAAATAAATTCATGAGTAGTGCGGAATAAGAAATGAAGATTGTTTTAATTGCAGTTGGTTTTACTAAGTGAATTAAGTTTWTTATCAAGACTATATTGGAATTTTAACTCCTACGCTATCATTTCTGTTGGCTTCTGTATTCCAGAGATTCCTAAGCCTAAAAGCAATAGCAGCTTTTTGTTAACTTGAAAAACCTTCATCTTTGTTGTGAAGTTGCTATACCCCCTGGTGTTATAGGCATCAGAATTCTGCTTGTGCTCTTTGTGAACTGCATGAGTTTCAGTTTTAACATGAGGGAGCTTCACAGGATGTTTCTGGTGAGCATTTAGCTATGTAGAAAGTTTTATCATAGTATGCTCTGCTGTTTTTATCTTGGTCCTGGGTCAACTGTCACAAGGAAGATTTGACTAACTTGCCCTTTTTCTCCAGCTGTGCTAAAATGGCTTCTGAGATGTTTTCTTTTGTGTGCTTAAAATATCTATCATCTTTGCTAGTAGTAGTAGTTTTACTTCATAAGTAAAAGTTTATGAACATAAAAGCATTGGAGGAAAGTGAACTATCAAAAAGTATTTCTCTGCAGTACAAGAGGCCACTTCTCATGAAAAGATCTATTTCTTTCACTTCCTAGGGCTTTTTTTGTTTTTGAACAAAAGTACTTTCCATTTGAGCAGCATTTTTGCCTACCTGTAGCTGTAGAGTGCAGAGTAGAGCACTAATGAAAGCAAACCAAAACAAGATACCTAAAAAGCAAACACCATCACTGTCATCGATTTAATGTTACCTTCTTCAGACGGGGGCAGTGTATCTGGAATGAGATGCAGCCTTCAAGTGCTCTGCCAAATAGCCACTTTTTTGCTGTGTCTCATTCTTGAGAGGAGACTCCATTTCCCCTCTCCTCTACTTACCTCAGTGTCACGGTGTCGACCCCGCCTTTTCTGTTCTTGCCTTTGAGAGTCTGTGTGATAACCATGAGTGAAGCTGAGGCACTTGGTGGGTGTCATCAGTAGAAAATCTTGTGATATTGCAATAACTTCAGCCATCATATAATGCCAAGAATACCAAATTACCAGATACCTAAAACAATTCTGTTTCAGTCTTGTGAGTGCTGAAAATTAGAAAAAAATGTTACTTACAGAAAATAAATGTTATGTGAAAGGAGTGAAGACCCTTGTGGATGGAAAAGCTAAAGGTTTGTTTTCCCATGCGCGGGCTCTGCATGTTTTCTGACGCACTGCTGATGGCTAGCCGAGTTCTCCATCTGCTGGTGCGAGGTGGTGGATGCACCCCGCAGGAAGAGCTGAAAGTAGCATTCCCATTCCCAAATGTAGCAGCTGAATTTAGTGTTTAGGAAACTCAGTATTTATCTTTGTGGTTTTAGTTAAATTTATTTCCAAACGTATTGAAAGGTAATAATGAACTTTTTAGTATGAAAAAAGGCAGGACTGTTGCTTTAGTCACTGTAGATTATTTAACTTAAGTATCATCATTTGATTCATTGAACATTGATTCATTCAGGTGTGGTGCAAGTGCAGACAAATAGGGCTGGAATATTTTTGTAAACTGTACTTAAAATAATGTCTCAGGTTTTGTATTTTCTGTCTATGTTGCCCTGTAGTTTTTTTCACAAATAAAAAGATACATTCCTGTGCAGTTGGGCACACGCTAAGGTTTTCAGAAGTCTGTTTTTTCTACTTTAATCAAAGGTTTTGTTGCTGGATAATTGCATGTGGTGACTTTTTACCTCTTTCCATTCCTGAATGTCAGTGGGAATTGGTTTTGCTTCAGAGGGGAGCACACAGCTGAATGCTGAGCAGTCATCATTTCACCACTGATGAGCTTTAGCAGCCCTGAACATTCCACCCCCATCCCCAGTAAACTCCCCCAGTTTATGTACTGGTTATGACACCCTATGGTCGGGGTATCTCTTTGGCCAGTGTAGATCAGCTGTCCTGGCCATGCTTCCTCCTGGCTTTTTGTGTGCCTGCTCACTGCAGAGTGTAGGAAATGGCTTAGGGTAAACACTACTGAGCAACAACTAAAACTTCAGTGTTTTGTCAGCATTATTCTGATACTCATTGTTAACTCTGTTCACCAAGAAGTGGCACATTAAGCTTCCTGGTTTTTTGTCTCCTAGTCTTCTGTTGCTATTTTACTGGTAATTCACACAACATTAAAAATGTTAAGATCTGGATTTTAAGTTTAGTAATTCATAATGAAATGATTGCAGATAAAATACAGATCTGAAGGAATTATTTTGAAGTTAATATGACTTACTGCAGTGTTCTATGTAAAATTACATTTATGAGCTGGCAAGCTGTTAAGACTTTCTAGGTACTTCAGGAGTTTTTATTCCTCTAGTGAATATGGCAGGCATTAGGAGGCGCTCAGATACTTTTTGGTCTTTCCTGTTTTGATTTCAGAAGAGAGCAATGTGCCATTGTATCTGCACTAGTTCCACCTCAAAATTTAACATCTGAAAAGCATCTCTTGGACATCATCCATTACTGGGTTTTGTTTCCCCCCATGGGATGATGTTAAAGCATGGAAACCAATTTTCTTTCAAAATTAGCTAAGTTGGTACACGCTCCAGCTGCTGTTGGACACTTAGTTCTCAGGATGGGACTAGAGCTCACCCAAGGGCAGTTGCTGTCCCATCCATGCCCCCTCAAATATATGCCATGCCTGATGAGTTCTTAACACTGTAAGTGTTTGCAGTGTCTAGCAAGTCACACAGCATATAATGTAGACAGCCCATGTTGGAATATTAAGCCGATGTTTCTCAGCTATTAGTTAAAATCTGAGGGGCAGAATTTTGATTGAATACTAGATGTCCTGACTCTTAGTTCTGCTTCATAAAGTTAACTAGTACTAACAATATTTCATCACCTGCTAATACTTGTTAATTTCTTTGTCTTTTGAAACTCAAGTTATGTGAATATATCTGTTTTTCAGGATTCACTTGTGATGTCCTTCTGAAAAAACAGCTGAGACTCCGTCACATATATATACTTTCGGGAAAACTCTCTTCCTAATGTATTTTGCAAACTAATTGAATTACCACAGAAGTTCAGCATGGGAGGAGCTGTGAGTGCTGGAGAAGACAACGATGACTTAATCGATAACTTGAAAGAAGCTCAGTACATTCGCACTGAGAGTGTGGAGCAAGCCTTCAGAGCGATTGATCGTGGTGATTATTATCTGGAAGGATACAGGGACAATGCTTACAAAGACTTGGCCTGGAAGCATGGAAATATACACTTGTCAGCACCTTGCATTTATTCTGAAGTCATGGAAGCACTGAAACTTCAGCCTGGATTGTCTTTTCTAAATCTGGGTAGTGGAACCGGATACTTGAGTACAATGGTGGGATTAATATTAGGTAATTATTAATATTAGGTAACCTGAACGTTTTTATTCAAATATAGTGGGTTTGCATATTYCAGAGGAGAATGACAAGCCCTGTAAAACCTTTTTTACTTTTGCCTCTTTRACAATGATAGTACCATACATAAAGTTGGCTCTTTGACCTGTGTTGTTAAAATATTGTTTGTTGTCCACAAGAAGTTCACTGGTGCTGTAGTTTGGTGGCATTTCATGGGGGTTTAGGAAGAGGAAATTCTTTCTGTATTCTGTAGTCTAAAACTCTCATTTGAAAGGAAACAATCCTTATTTTTGTTTAAAAGGRAAAGGTAGAATGGAACAATTTTTGAAGACTGAAGTTTTCATCTGCATTTGCACTCTCTTTGTGCCTTCACTGTAGGTTACTGTTTTGATCTTCAGTTTGTGGAAAGGAAAACCTAAATTGTAAAGGCTAATTTCTCTTGAAGGAACTTAACTGAAAAATAAATCTGTGTCAGTATGCAAACAGTTATTTTAAAATACATTTAATAATTTTTTTAGTGAGAAAATTTTGGGATGTAGACTGATGAGACTTTTCAATCAGGTCTGTAGGTTTTCAAAAAAATTTTAACACACTAGCACTGTGTTTTTTCTTGTTTTCAAATGCATTTCCTATATGAAAAAAGATGGAACTAAAATTGTTGCCTAAATTAAATTTTAAAGCCTGAGGGGAGAAATGCATTAAATCTCCTCATGCCCAACATTTAGATTACAGAGCACATGCACCAACGACTGATTTTTTTACGAATTATTTTATTACATAAAACAKCTGTAGCTATTTTAATGTGTATTTTTCATAGATACAGTTTTCTTTGACCATATTACATGCAGTTTTTCTTTGGTTGCACAAATCTTGCTGACAGGTAATTTACAGATTTTGCTTACATTTATTTATATATAAAACTAAGGTGTCAAGAGTCGGTTTGTTCATTTTCAATTAATTTAATTACTTTCTGTCATCAGTTCTTATTTACYGGAAGGAAGAAATTATGACTAATAGTGCATAACAAACATAATTTGTTGGTATCTGGAGTATCTTTTGTTCTAATTAATACTAATAAATAAGAGATTCCACTGTTTTGTGGAAACAGGAGTTATGGTCCTTTACAGGTAAAAATAAGGTAAAGCTATCTACTCTCAGTGTGTTGCTTTTCTCTGTTTTGGAATGTTTCTAATTGAGAGTAGATATTTTAAATTAGATTGTAATATTTTAAGTTCAGTATTAAAACAATGAATAAATATTGCAACATTTTCTTCTCTAAAATGTTTCTTCAGGGTAGTGATTAATGGTACTTGTTTATTTCTGCATTGGGGAAAGCTTTGCTACTTCATTATTCTTTCTTAATTTCTATGTTAAAAAAAAGAAAGAAATTTGTGTTTATTGCACTTGATTCTGTATATTGCGTTTGTATACCTGTACTTAACCAACTTTAAGTGGCTGTTGAAGGCTCCTGAGTTTGACCTCTGTGCATCGAGCAGAATTCCCATTCTTCAGAATAGTATATGCAGACTTGAGGGAATTAAACAGGAAAAGACTTGTCTTCYACAAGAGGGTGAGGTTGGCTGGCAGCCCTTCAGGAGCACAGTTATCCTGCAGATGTTCCCAAAAAGGCAGCTCAGGTGATGATAGTCCCTAGCAGGTCTTCAACAGCCTGGAGCAGCACCTGCCCAGCTACGCACAGAGGCTGACTTTCCATGTTTTTGGAGTGCTGTACCCTGTCACCAAAGTCTTAGTGTTGTAATGTGTTGAGTTCTAAGCTGAGGCGTAGAAGGTATAAATGCAGTTTATGTGCCTTCATTTTCTTACTATACATCTTCTGATAAAATTAGATACCTATAATAATTCTACTTCAGTGTTTGTTCTAAACCAGGGAACAGTTGCTTTAACAAAGAAAAATAAACAGATGTAATTTTCTGACAAATAAACCATATTAATTTTTAAAAGCTCACTTTTTTTTTTCCAACCAGTTTCAGCAGACACTGCAGTGGGGAGCAGAACCATGTGGGTTTTGGCAGCAGTTGGGTATCTTTCAATTTGACAATGTAGTGAGTAATGTTTCTGCCACATTGGCAGTGTCAAAATGGCTAGGTTAAATTATCAAATAATCTGAAACTGATGATCACTTGTAAGTATAGCAACATACTAAAAAGACTGCACACCTATCCACAGAGATTAAATTAATGGTTGCTGATACTGTTAAAATGTAGACGAAGTTCAGACTGGGTGATGGAATTGCTRTCTCATTATTCTGAAAGAGGCCAGTTGATTTCAGAGAGTAGTGGAGAAGTTGGTTTCACATTTTTAGAATACCTGACTCTGCTTACATATCCCACAGGGACTTCCCCAGTGAAAGAAGAGAACACGCTTCTCGTCTTTCCATTTGAATTACGGATACTGTGGTGTATGATGATGTGRTAGTGTTCTGCATTCATAGTTTTAATTTCAGATTGTTGGAGCAACTGACGCTTGCAGGATGTTTTAGTTGTTTTCAAAGTTAGGTACTTGAAGGAATGTACATGTGAATTTTTGGAAAGATGATGTTTATGCATTTTTAATTTACTTCAAATTATGAGGTTAAAGGAATTGTGCTTAATTTTTAGGTAAAGAAAACATACCTTGAATGCTGCTCTATGCTGTAGAGCTGTTAGAAACATCATAGCCTATTATGGTACAAGAGAATATTAAATAAACAGCTGGAAAGGGATTGCCTATGCCAATGCTTATCTTAAAGTGACCAATAGTAAAATGAATTTGCAATAAAAATGAATGTCAGCAGGAGGTAAATGTTTTCACAAGTTCTAAGAACATCCGTTGGATGATAGCTACCTCTTGCCTGCAGTCACTGAGGTCTTACAAACACTGCCAGTGCTACTGCTAGTGGATTGATTTTATTTCACCCAGCAGAAAATGCTCTAAACTATGTTAAGAGTTGCAGTTATTGATCAGGTTAATGGTATATAGCTGTATGCTATATTTTTGTTGCAGTAATGCAAAACCTGTCTTATTAAYCCTAGGTCTGTTTTATTAATCTGTGTCCTAGAAAAGACAAATTGAATTCTGTTTCACTGGAGTAACATCATGGAGCTAAATATTTAGGAAAGATTTAGAATGCAGTAGAGGATATAAATATAAGTTTTGTCCAATCTTATTGATGTTTACTTTCCCTCTTCCCCTTCCCTCTCCCTTTTCCAATTCTGTGCTCCGATGACTAAAGACCCTGGGCTATGAGTGCATGTTAAATTTAGAATCCTTACAGCAAATGTGACTGTCTGATTCACATTCCTTCCTGATGTGGATAATCCTCATAATACTGTCTCATGATTTCTTCTTGTTCCTGAAATATAGCATTAACTTTTGGCACACAGTTTAACTTGAAATTATACTTGAATTTGATCTCAGGAAGGCAGTGCAGTTRAGATGGGATCGTGATGAGTGAACATAATGTGTGGGCAATTTCACTGTTCTAGGTGGAAATTAATTATTATATATAACTATATTAGGAACAAATTTCTGATTTTGCAACCTGCAAAATAGAAGAGCATATGTGGCTAAAGGATATAATCTCCAGTCTCTAAATTGTGAAACGATGAAAAGTTTCTCATAAGAAAGCTTCAAAATCTAAATATCAAAATACAGAAAAAATATAATTTTTATTTCTTGTTTTCCAGGTAAGTAATGTTTTGAAAAAGAATTTGTGCAAGCTGATTTCAGTGTAGTCAACTTGTTTTCTACATGCTTACAAAGAAAATTCATTCTGTAATTGTTTTGTTGTAGTTCTGTCCYTGTTTTTATTGAACCTGTAGCCTGTTACCTTCCTCTTTAAGTACTGGTAATGCAGATGCAAAAAAAAAAAAAAAATTGTCTAGCAGTGTTTTCTGTTTTATGTGTTTTTAATGTTTTCATACTATAGTGCTTCCATGCAGTTTTGCTGTGCTTAGAAAAGAAACAACACAAAAATACATCATGCTATTTTTATTTACAGGACCATTTGGGATAAATCATGGAATAGAGCTTCATTCAGATGTGGTAGAATATGCCAAGGAAAAGTTGGAAAGCTTCATAAAATACAGTGATAGCTTTGATAAGTAAGTATCTAATTTGTCTAGCTTGCTTTGCAATAACATTTGTGGTTTTAAACTCAGCATGTCATTGCTATGAGCTTAGGGAAGGGAGAAGAATGGCATCACACAACCAAAACCTAAAACTTCCAGTTTGTGACTCTACTTCATGAGGTAAGTTGAGGCTTAAGAAAGCACTCTTTGGAAGTATGGGAGTATTTCTGCTATGCAGTGCTTAGCAGAGTGGATTTCCCTGCATTTTGGTGATGTGTGTACATAYGGGGGCACATGTGTGTATGTGCACGTACATGTATATTATGTGCATTTAGGAGAGTGACATGATATGTGTCTTTGCATGTATAGAGCAATTTTATCTATTAAGTCAGTTTTTATTATGTAATTTTATGTCATGTCTCTATACAGTATTAACTATTTTGTAATCTACCCTTGTTCATCTGGACATGAGTAATTTTTTTCTGATTGCCTTCATGTTTACTTCCTGAAGACATGGACTTAAAAATAGTCATCTATGCTTGTAGCACTACTCATCTTTACTTCTGGATATAACTCTGGGTTCCAGGGCTCTGAACCTGATTGTTTCTACCCACTTAACAATTTTTTATTATTTTAAGTTGGCCTGTAAGAGTATTGGGCATCTCTGCCTCTGTAGAAAGGAAGGCAAGGTTCTGGCTAGAGCTGTTCTTTGTAAAGACTTCTTTCCTTGCAGGCAATAAATTCTCCAAAAGTGATTATAAGATAACTTCTGGAAATGCAGAAAAGAAAATTCTTGCTATCCTTTTACCTGTGTAACGTGCTTTATAACTGCCATGTTCTTGATTATGTTGGCTGGAGCTCAATCCACTTTTTCCCATACCCCAAACTTCAGGGGCTCGTGTCTGACCACTAGCCTTTCTCTTCAAGCTCTTMAGTAACAGAAGAGTATCTTTCTAGTGTTACCTGTGTCTGAAGTGAATTTTRTAATTCTGGTACTGGCTAGATTGTTAGTACTGTGTTAGCCCAGTAAAATAAATAAAATCACATAGGAGAATATGATATCTTCCATTACTATTGTCTTAATTTTAATACAAGCATTTATGTTGGCTAAGGTTAATCTATAACACAAGCTAGAACAAATAAAAATGGATTCAGTGAGCAGCTTTCTGATGCAATTTATGTGTCTTAAAAAAATTGTGTGAAATATAATAGTAATATAATAAGTAATACTGCTTTGATGGCTCTGTTACGTTAGATGTACCTGCTAGCTAGTGAATTCCTGCACATAGCTGTACTTGTGCATTACTGTAGGGGTCTGTACAAGACATACAAAAGCTGGTTTTGATTGCAACGTTTTTGCAATCAGGTGGTAGGTTTATGTGTAGAAGTGAAAGGAAATTTGGGTARCAATGAAGTTTTGTCATTATTGAAACAAAATTTGATTAGGATAGTTTAGTAAATAAATAGCAGAACACTGTGGGGGTTGCTTACACTTAAAAACATGCAAGAACTTGAGACAAAACAAAAACTTGTAAAGCATGATGTAAGCAAATGTCAGTGTTACATGTATTCCAAGGGAATATGACTCCTCACCAACATAACAAAAAATACACTTTTGTGAAAGTGCTTTTTGATACAAATCTGCCTGTAATAGCWGCAGTGCAGCTGATACAGTAATGGTTGCCTGGTTGGATTTTGTGGTTTGGGGGGAATTGCCACATTGTCTGCATAGCTGATTCTGGCTGACTGCTTTCTTTGTAAATATTCTGTATTTTAATGTAGTTAATGAAGACGATGTGTGGGGTTTTGCTGTGGTAGGGTTCTTTTGTATTTGTTTTTACTGTAAGTATTAAAATCATATCTTGAATTTTAAGTTGACTCTCAAAGTAATGTCCTCTGACTCAGTAAGTCTGGTTTTGCTTCTTGTTTCAGTAACTTCTTCCTGCATTTTCATGTATAAATGAAAAGATTTTTACCCAAAGTTACAGGACTGCAGCATCTGAACTTAACTACTGCTTTGGTCAGCTTAGTATTTGGCTGAAAGACCACCCAGGGAAGAGCTGTGTSGTATCTGTCTGCTGCTGAACACTGGTGTATTCCAAGCAGGAGTCCTCACTGTTTGAAAATAGATTGTGTGGCAGATTGGTATGAATGAAGTTAATTGTCTCAGTGAACATGTGTGCAAAAAATAACTTTCACTTGACCAGCGGCCTCTAAAAAGGTACCCAGGGGACACAAGGAGCACAGASACCAAGATATGTGTTCCTGGCAATAATGGAGTTGTGCAAATGGGAAATTCAGTAAAGCTTTGCTTTGCCACTTCCCTGCATTCTTTCTTTCGTGTATTAAGTTCTGCAGTCTGATGTGAATGTTCTAAGCATTCTGCTTCTGAAGCAAAAACTGTGACTTGAAAATTATGGGTAGGTACTTGGAGAGCTTCAGCATGGATCATACATTAACACTTTGTAACTTTTTTCCTTTGCTTAGAGTAATAGGCCATTGGTTTTGCGTCTGACTTCTGTGTGGAGCTGGGTCGTGATGGTTTAGGTGGGTTCTTGCCTAAGAAAACAAGATGGAATGTTGCTTTGATGCCCTTTGTATGGGGGAATGTTGTTGTGTGATACAGTTTAACTTGCTTTTTTGAKTCCTGATAATAATGTTGTTGAAGTACCATTGAAAATTTACTTTTCTATGATTCAGGTAAGGTACTTCACCAGAGACCTGACAGTATATAAAATYAGCATGTCCAGAAGGATTCTCAGCCTAAAGGGGTGCTTCTCTAKCTCTGATAGCTGGTCTTATCTCAGTTTTGGCCTCTGGAACTGTTCATTAGAAGATGATCTCTCAGATACCTGTTTCAAATAACTTCAGTAATTACTTGTATCTGTATCCATATCCCACCAATCTATAAAAACAGTTTTCCTCTAAATGGAGGTGGAGTTGTGCATTGTGAAAGATAAAATGCTGCCTTGATTTACTTGATATATGTTTGCCAGTAAAAGCAAAGGAGAAGTTATTTCTTGAAAATATCTCRAAGTGTCGTGGTGGTTGAGATACAAAGATTTTAGATATGGACTAAATTCTTTGGGTCTGAAATACATGTAAGGCTCTCATTCTTGAAACCTTCAGAGAGTGCATGCCAATTAAGGGGAAAAGAATCATTCCTTAAGAAGGCTCTGTCTAAAACACAAATGTTCAAGTACCAGGCCCCGCTTCACCTGTTTATTGAAGGGGAATGTGTTGTCTTTTCTGCTCCCATTCAACTTCTAGACCTAGAGTATCCAGCTCGGAGAGAGAGCCACAGGGCAAGGCTAGGTTGCCCATCTTCTAGCACCCTATCAAAACCCAAACCTGGGTAAGCTGGTGAAGTCCCTGCTGTGCAAGAAAATCACCAACCCTTCTCAGGATCAAAAGAATCCACTTCAATGGTAAGTGACAAGAACCCTAGTACTGATTCTGGGATAACTGTTATGGATGAAACTTCTTCCTGAAGCTGTGTAGTAGATTGTGTTGGCATTATAGAACAGTAAAGAGCATCTTCCGGCAGAGTATTTTTCTTCATTGAAATATAAGGCTACTGGTAGGACTATAAGGTTCACTTTTTAAATTAAATTAGATTTGAAAGGCAAGTCCCTAGTGTACACACAAAGAAAAAGAGAGCTCCTTTTTGCTGGTCAGTTGRCTAGTGACTGCAGTGAAAGTCGAAGCAGGAAAAGCAAACTATCTCCAAAACTTACTGATGGCTTTCTCAGTTTAAATCTTACTGATAACTTAATTTCRGATAGTGTAAATAGCGCTCACTTAGTGGTGAGTGAATTCTTGTTGAGATTTAATCTAATCAGAGCAACACAGGCAGTGAGATTCTTTGATGCCAGAGGTTATGTTAAACAAAAAGGGAAGGAAAAGAGGGGTTTGAAACACAGTCATTTTTTTTATTTTGAGGTATGAGGGAAAGAGTACTTCTCATTCTTTACCTTGTAAACSAGAAGACTCCAGAGACAATTGAATCTACTCTTACCTGGGGAGGAACTAAACCTGGATTTTCMAATTATTTGATAGTAACAAAAATAGATATTCTTGCCCTTATAGCAACAARTAAAATACCTTTTAAAAATAAATCTCATGGTGGACACTGCCTTTGGAAATCTCTTATGTCTATAAGTTTTGATAGTACTTAAATTTTTTCTTACATTTAAACAAGTGATGACAGTACTTGGTGTATGGCTCCCATAAAAGCTGTTTCACAAAAATCCACAGTAGAAAATACAGCTTTCAACGTATAAAATCATTTTCTGCTTCACTAAAAATAGAAAGAAAATACTTCTCTAGTTTTTGGTAACAAACAAATCTTTCTCTTGACTTTTTCCATGGGTATCATAGGACCTTGACAGTAAATTGAAATGACAAATTTTTCTTGCTTCCCTATGCCCGTTCATTTTTCTTAAAATTCTCTGTGGAATTGCTAAAATGYATTCCTTCAGTGTTACTTTTCCTTTTACTACCAAAGTTTAGATATAATATAATGAAGTTACATTATTAAGGTTAAATTTTGTAAATCTGTGTTGAAGGAAGAGTGTCATGAGTCATAAGTATTTTTAAGGGCYGGTGTTTGGCTTTGTCTTCAGAAGTGATTGAATAATGTGCTTTGGTCTACTCAAAGAAACAGATGAGGATATMAAAAATCATGAACAAGATAGCTAAGAAGCAAGACAGTTTAATTCAGAGATGGAAAAATGACAAGTACAGCTGAGGTAGAGACACAAATTTCCCACCATTCCTATAGCATTGCCTGGAAGCTGAAAAAATGTCCAGGACTGTAGTAATAAAAGTATTGAATAGAAATTTTGCCAGCATCACTTTTGGCTATTACTGTAATACTGTATTAACAGTAATTAAAATTACTGTTGTAGTTGAATGTAAGGGGCTTTAAATGAAGTCTACAATGAGAGCTTTTCAAAGATTTAATATTTTAATTTGTTTGTTTTCTGGTATTTCTAGTATACATGCAAAATGTATCAACAGTACTCGTGGRTGAAAGGTGTGTAACTTATCAGCAAAGCACACTAGAAATACATAAATATGCATTTATACAGGAACCAAAGACTAGTTCAGAGAGCTTGGAAAAATACTTAAATGAGATGGAATGAACAGTGGAGAAAGAGCTAGAGAAAAGGTGAAAGAGCTTGCCATCTTGGCCTGATACTGCCCTACTTCATAGGAAAAGAATTAACGCTCTCTAAAAATTGTTTACCTTTATATCTGACTGGTGTTAGCTCTAAAGCGCTTTCACAGTCAAGTGAAATGAGAAACAATAATGAGTYACAGAAATAAAAAATTATTTCATTAATCTGTTGTATGTTCTTGTGGTGTGTTATATGACATAAAGCTCTATGAATATTCACCTTCATCTGTTGTTTTCAAAGAAGAAAAGTTTTAAAACCTGAAAAATATACTTAATGATTTGAAAACTTCTTTGAAGTTTCTTTCAGTGAATACATTAKTGTTTAAACACTAGGTTCTAGGAATGCTTGGAGTAAGATTACTGAATTAGGARCTTCTTGTTTGATATAATGGAACCTCTGAGATTGTATTCTTAATGCAACTGYACAAAGAAGCCACACCTTTCTAGACTAAATGATGTGTAACTTTTCAGTCTGTCTTTAAGTCAGCATGGGAACTCATTTTTACCACTTTTTGGTTTTGTTTCTCTTCACCCGCATATGTGCCAGAACTGGTGGGGGTTTTGTTTCCTTCTTTCCTCTCTTCTTCCACAATCCTGAGGAGTCCAGTTTTGGAAAGTATGGCCAGCAGTATAGTAGAACTAGGATGAAAGTACGTTAGTGTAGAACAAAAGTAAGTGTTACTTCCTCATCACAGTAAGAAAAATTGTTTAATGCTTTATCACATATTTTCAGACTCAACACATTTTGCAGATTCATTTCACTGTCTGGTTATTAATGTATTTGATGGTTTAAGGGTAGTTTGATATAAAGCTAATTCCATGAGTTCTTATGCTGGATTTACTATTCTGTTTTGAAATATTTATTAAGATATGWTATGTTTTGGGGTTTTTTTTCCCACAAAGACTTGTGTGAAATTTTCTTCTAATGTAGTGTCACTGTAGTTCATATGACAAATGTTAACAACTTGCCAATCTTTTCTTATACATTATTAAAGTTGAACAGTAGTCCTTTRTGCCCTAAATTTAAATAAATTTAAATAAATTTTCCATTGGAAGGGAAGTGCTTAAAACAGTTTGATGGTACTGAATGTGAATTCAGGCTTTTTAGGGCTTTGAGTTGACCAATTAAAGGAAATGTGTGTGGATGGGAAAAAAGCATACTAAATTCATGCTGACATGGATTTTTTTTTCTTTAAGGGCTATGAACAGTAAGCTGAGAGATGTGAGTGTGGTTAGTAATTATGGGGATAGGCAGAAGTGTACTGTCAGATGATATTTTGATGTGAATGTAGTAGTTGAGAGGTGTAAAATGTAGCTAGAGTGGTGCTGGGTTTAAGAACTAAATAAATTATCTTAGCAAAAACAGTTTTAAGTGGTTCCCTGGTATTGCTTTTTTTAATCTTATAACATGTTTTCCTGGTTTTTCACATACAAATCTGTGGATGCTGACAGGTTTTTTTTTTTTCTTTCAAATTGCTTGATAGTTTTCTCCAATTTTATTGACTTTGTTCTTTTTTTAAAAAATCAATTACGTTTACCACTTAAAACARCAAAAAAGGAGACAATCCATACCTCTTTGCACCTAGTTTCATCTTCACAAGACATCAGCATAACATCCTGTATACATAGAGGTTGTATAGGTAGAAGAGCTTAGCCCAAGAAGTGACCTGTAGATATTTAGAGCCAGAAGTAATTAAAGGTAGGGTTCATGGGTGGGTATCAAATTAGGACCAACCAGTGAATCCCCTTGTAAAAATCCCAGCTACTAGGGTAGGTTAGTGCTGTACTCTCCTGCTTCTTTATTTAGTATTTTGCTGTGACACATATGCTAGATTGGTGGATATGGATACAAGAGCAACAAACTTAACCTTAGGTCTTTGCTGTAAATGTTTTAAATGSTTGTTTATTACAGTAGTAATACTTTGCGATGTTTCTATCTATAGGGAATCTAACTGAAAAACATGGGCAGTTGCAACCTATTACTTGATAATTTTCTTAAGTTTCTGCAGCAAAGGCAAAAACTCACTTTAAAGTCTACAGTTTTGTTTTTTTTTTTTTTTAATTTATCTGGAAGAAAAGTACCTTGGCCATGCTGAGTACAAACTTGAAATGCCCATCCCATGCAAAAGTCTTATATGCTTGAAGCTGCTTGGTTATCCTGGACCATTGCTACATGTGATTTGTGTGTGCTTRAATTTATTCCGTGGCAAGTGTTTGTTTAAACAGATTTTCTGTTGCCATGTTATCTGCAGTGGGAACTCTTCATTTCTGTGTTCTTGGCTGTTGGTTTTCTTGTAATCAAGATAGCAGATTCAACTGAAGAACCTGAAGTGACTAAACTTCCAGATAATTCAAGCACTTTTTTCCCTTCTTTTTGTAATCTGATGTGTGAAATGGGATTTTTTCATGTTACCACTATGATGCTCYGTAAAGCCACCCTGGTCACATGGTAGAGGTGAACAGACATTAAAGAACATTTCACAGTTCTTAGTTCCATTTCAGCTTGGAAATAAACAAAATATTTAAGTGAAATATTAGTTCTTCTTGATAGTTATATTACATGTTTGTTGATGCTGCATGTTAAAGCAATAAACAATTTTATTTTCATCAATATTAATAAAAGGAAGCTCCATGTAACACAGAATGAAGTGTAATATCTGGTCTGTTTTGATACCCCGGATGCAATAGGAATAAAACAAACTTTTTTGGATGTAAGGACAATTAGTACTAAGAGAATTGGGGTTTGATTGTTTTAAAATGGAACTTGACCTAATTTGGTTGATACTACATTTCTACTGTAACATTAGCATGCTTGTGATGTGCCTGGTAGGTATTCTTAATATCAAATACTTCCTTGTATTTGTAGAACCTTTGTATTTAAGTTTTAAATAATTTCCTGGTCAATTGATGGGGTCTCATATACTTGAGTAAGACAAATCTAAACTTTACTTTTTTTGAAAATTACTTAGGCAAGTTAACAGAAAGAATTTTCAGAATTATACTTCAGTATGTGTTCAAAGGTCATCTCGTATTACTGGATTGGATAAATGCAAGAAAATGGTACCTACCTTTATCAGCTCCTCCTGATTCAGAGGTGTGTGCATAATAGAAATCACCTTAAGATTCAGGGATTTGGTAAAGAGTCTTGTCGCATAACTAATGAGATCTATGTTTCATGGGAGTGTGGAGGAGCAAGATTCACTGTTCTACAACTTAACTAGTCCACAAAAAGTCCGTGGTGCTCTACTAAGCAGGAAAGCAGTGTGCTTTTCTTGTATTTCAGGTATATCTGCTATGAGTYACTGTTCATACCCTAACACATGAAGCAGTTTTTTCTGAATAATTTCCTGAGAAGCCCAAATGAAGAGGGATTGGCTTTTAAACAGGCATGTTGCTTTTACCTGAGACAGTTTATCACCTTTTCTTCCCATTTCTTCTACCTACTTCTGCCTTTCTGGATAACAGGGCATGTGGCAGTTCCTGAACTAGCAGCCCACTAGCAGCTAGCACATTAATTCAGGGCAGCTGGGGGTGAGCATTGCATGGCCAGGTAARCTGATTAGACCTCATTTTTCATCTGACATGGATTAAAGAGGTGTCTTCAGAAATTACCTGTAACCTAGTCCATAAAGTGTTCAGTTTTGCTGTGGGAAATGAGTCTGTCAGGGAGACCACCTGTTGACAGATTGGTTGAAACTAGCTGAAGAACTATGTGGAGGAAGAAGGTTTTTTTGAAGTAAATGGAATAATAAATGAACAGGTGTTTTGGTCACGAGCTTTGTGTATTCACAAAACTCTGCTAGAGGGAGCACAATTCAGACAATTTAAAGTGCCCATCGACTGAGTTGGTCTGTAGTGCTTTAACCCATCTTATTCTTTCAAGTRTATTAAGAAGTTGCTTTCATGTCTTTATTTGCACTTTGTTCCCTTCTGGTTGCAAGCTGCAGAGCTAAATGATAAATTATCGCCAGCTTTTACTACATTAGTAAAGACTACAGTGAATTTTTGTCCTCAGCTCATGCATAGAATATTTTGTGTCTGGGGAATGTTTCATGGTGTTTTGTTGTGTCTCATATTCCTTGGACAGTTTGGTGTTCCTCCTTGTTTTAAGAGGGTGTAGTCAGTGTATYCATGAGTTTTTAGGGTAGTTTCTAGTACAGGAAACAGGATTATCTGGTAATAAATTTGGTAGSTTTTAGAGGAGCATTTGGACATGAGAAGTTGTGAAAGGTCGRGGGGGCAGGCAGGCAGGGAGGCCATCTTCATTTTTCTGAAACTAACCAGGGACTCTATCAAGGTCTGAAACTGCATTTTGGAAAAGTACCATATTCATTCTCTCCCTGCCTCTTCCCCCTTCCTCCTTTACTTTTTAAGCCCACAAAAGYACTTTGCTCAAACTTTCAAGTTAAATTGATGTGGTAATGCTTGATTTAAACTRTAGGCAATCTGAAATGAAAACTATAAAACTAAACTGCCTGATTGACCTCTATGTGGAATGTAGAAAATGTGGGAAAGAACATRATAGCCCAAGTGCTTACGAAATGAGCTGTGCTTCTTCAGCAGATTGATCAGTGTCTTGGATTTCATTTTCTTTCCAGCATTTAGCCTTGTCTAATGTATTTCTAGATCTTTCTGTGTTAATCTGGAATTATTTCAACCACAGTTCAGGCCAGTCTAGCTTCACTTTCTCAGTTTTGTGCAACAAGGCAATTTATCCCCACTCTGATTCCTCCCTTTTTTTCTCTTTCATTGACCAGTGTTATTTGTAGCTTTCTTCCCACCCCCTTCCCCGCCAGCTCTGGATTTGGAAGAGAAAACATGGACTGTTTACCACAAGAAGTGCATGAGAGAGAACCATGCAGTAGTTGTTAAAAGATTCTGGGGTCTATCTTGACCAGTCAAAGAAAGAAGCATTGAAGTATTTTCAAGATCAGGCATTCCATCTTGGAGGGAAAAATACACTTCCAGCTAAGACTTCAATTTCCTGATTTGTTAATGTCAGCGCTCTAGATCAGAAAGTCAGCCAAGCCTTACAGGCTTCATCCCCAAGCAGTGAAAGCTGCCAGCTTTACTGTAACTGAAAAAATATTGATTTGAATGTTGTCAGGTATTGTACTGGGGTTTGCTAATGCTAGCCAAGCAAAAAGAAAAATTACTTTCCATTGACAGTCAGCCATAAAGTTCATAAAATGGCTACATGTATTTCAAGTTCTTAGAAAAATTCATTCCTTCTGGATGCTGTTTGAGATGCACTGGACTTTAATACTGCCAGATGAAGTTTATGGACTTCTTCATGCAACAACAAGGCTGTTAGGTTTTATGTAATATTTTTTTCAAAGAAGCGATAAATTCTTTTCTATGAGCTACTTTGTAATCTCTCTTCTTATATATAAAGTGCYTGGGGAAGATGTACAGTTATTCACTCAAGGAATTTTTTTACAAAATGGTAAATTTTATTATGGTGTTAACAGCTGAAGTAGTAACATGCTTCAGAGATTTAAAAAATGTCAGAAAATAACAGTGTTGTGGAGAACATATGCAGCTTTAGCAATAAAGTACTGCCCTGTACATTTTTCCGTTGGTATTTTATGCAGTAACAGAGAACACTTACAGTCCTTGCAACTTGTGTTATAAACTTAGGTCTACTAAAATGCAGTTGTATAATTTCCATTTACTGATGAAAACGAGGTGTTTCTGAGATAATGAATCCTTTTTTGTTTTTTGTTTTGTTTTGCGTGTGGTCAAAAAAATGTCAGACTTTTCCATTGAATTCCTTTTTGGGGAAAAGTGGATTGGGCTCAAGGTGGAAATCTGGGAGGTAGAGAAAAATGAGCCTTTAAAAAGACCCTAAGGGATAGAAAATGGAGGGGAGCTACTATGAAATGACACTTTTTAATGTTTATTCAACAGCCTGGATATCACTTATTGTTGATAAACATATTGTTTTAGTGGCACTTGTACTGTATGGCTTAAGATTTCTTTGCATGAATCTACTTGCTTGTAATTAGGAAGGTGATGTTTTGAAGCTTTCTCTGTTTTGCATAATACATAATTGTAACTGCTTAAGAGTTTTTCTTCAGTGGTCCCTGATATGGCAGAAAAAAACCCAGATTACTTTCACAGTAATGTCATAATATGAACTTTTATATTATGTATGCTAATCATTCTTTGTTATATAAGGGAAGATATGAAATATATTTTTCTGTCTTTATCTGGACTGCCTTTTCTTGAAAATCCTAATTTGAAATGTGTCCCCTCTTTTTTTTCTTCTTCTTCTCTTTAGATTTGAGTTCTGTGAACCTGCTTTTGTGGTTGGTAATTGTTTGGAAATAGCCTCAGACAGTCATCAGTATGACCGGATTTACTGTGGAGCTGGAGTCCAGAAAGACCATGAAAACTACATGAAAATTTTATTGAAAGTTGGAGGCATTTTAGTAATGCCTATAGAAGATCAGGTGACTTAGTGACAATTTGCCCTTTTTATCTTCTAGTATGAGAATATGTAATTTAAAGAATGCTTTTGAGTATATGTTTGACTAAGTTAATGTTCAACTAACGATGTCTTGATTCAGTGTATTGTTGCAGTTATGCAGATACTAATCTTTTTAATGGAGTCTTGAACTTTTTTCCCTTATATTTGTAGGAAAGGATCAATATCCTGCTTTTAACAAAGTCTGTTTCATACTATTTCCTGTGTGTTATAGCAGAACTGCTTTGAAATCTCCCTGCCACACAGATTTTCAGTCAGTACTTCAAAACAAAGAAACCACCTCTAAACTAGGAGAATTGATTTCAAAGAATACAAAATAACTGTGATTAGTGGGACATTGGAAGGAGAGGAAAAAAATGAGGGAAAAATATGTCTGTATTCCCARCAGTTTTCAGTGTTGCTTTTCCTTGTTAGATTTAACGCTTTGCAGACAGGAGCRTATTATTTTAATAATATTTGGCACTTTTATCACTTTTCATCCTTAGACCTCAAAAGGCTTTTCAATGGTAAGTATTATTCTCCCTATTTTACTAATAGGGAAATTGAGAAAGGCGCMTCATGTGACTTAAGTTGATGTCCTYCTAAATACAGATAATTACTAAAATGCTACTTGATAAGCATGTTAGTTACTTTACTTTCAAAAAAGAATTCTGACGTTATCTATCTGCCTTCTTAAAATACCAAAGGGATTTAAGCATAGCCTGCATGATTCTGTTCCATAAATAATTTATTATTTATTCAACTAAATAATAAATATTGTCAGTTGAAATAAATAAATAATGTCAGTTGAAATTGATGGAATCCAACTGAAAAGTTGTCACAATTTAAGAGAAAAATTAGAACTGTGACTATTTTTACCTTATATACAAATGGATAGGGGCTTAAAGCATACAACGTATGAGGAGCAGCTGCAAGATCTGAGATAATCTAGCTTGCAGAAAAATGCCAAGGGAATGTTTAATTCCTGTTGCCTTCCTGAAGGAGAGGAGAATTTACCTGGTAGACAGGAGTCCAGTTCTCCTCACAGGTGCACAGCATACTGAAAGAGCATTACAAATTGGCAGCAAGGGAGCTTTCTGCCTGCAAATAAGGAAAGCAGTTTTTCATAGTAAAAGTGCTTGAACACTCCAGCAGGTTGCCTAGACAGGTGGGGAATCTCAGTCCTAGATCTTTTTTCACTAAATCGGAAAATGTTCTGATGTCACTTTGAAGTTGGCCCTATTGAAGGAGGAGGGTAGGACTCCAGAGGTTGCTTCCAATGTAAAGTATTCTTTGATCTTTTGGAAAAATGAGAAAAAAACACACTTACCTCAGTTTTTCACCTTAGGGCCTTAGTTTTCCAGCTGCATCTCTTCCATTACCAGAGAACCTTATTCAKTATTCTAGTGACCAAGTGATATTTCAGGGATTATCAAAGTCCTTCCTGTTCATAAAACAGCTGTAATTCATTAATTTTGAAGCAAAACAAAATAGCAGTGTGTTTGAAACCAATCTGAATAGTGTTGACTTTGACAAAATTGTAGTCACTGATTTATTTTGATTTTGTTTTGCAGCTAACACAGATCTTGAGAACAGGRCAGAACACATGGGAAAGTAAGAATATCCTTGCTGTTTCGTTTGCTCCACTAGTGCAACCAAACAGGAATGACAACGGCAAACATGACACAGTAGGACTRCGTAAGTTTGTGCTCCCTCCCTTTGGCTTGCAGGGATGTTACAGTACCTGATGTTGGAGGTCTAGAAGTTGAGAGGCTGTGCTGTAGAAACATTGCATTTAGCAAAGCAGTAGCTCACTGATACGTTTTTGTGCTCCTGGTGCATAGTCTGTGTTGCTTCATAGTAATATTCTGAATTTAGGTGATAGAATGTTTCCAGCTTGTTTTTCCAGCCACCTTTTCCTTTTTAGTTCAGCTTCTCTATTACAGCGGTATAGATAAAGTAGCCAGCTAATATTAGGTCCCTCACAGTGCTGATTTTCTCATGGTCTACCATAGAAATTTAATTTCTTTTTCTCTTCCCCCTGAACTGGAAGGAAGAGGTCTAAGCTGGGGCTGTGGTATTATAGGATATTAATAAGCCCAAGTGTGCTTTATGTCTGTCTGCAGTAGCTGTAGTCATACCTAGCTGTTTGTTGTTAGTCATTGGGATTGGCTTTCTAGTTGCAATACTTTGAGCAGAGATAGTAAAGGTATTTAGAAAGTCTTTGGAAGTACACCTGTTGCCAATTGGTAAGATAGGATGATAACAGGGAGGGAGAAAAAGCTGACAAAGAAAAGCGTAGAGTTGAAATTTTCTGTCAGAGTTGTCAGGGCTAGGAGTAGAACACAGAGGTGTGGTAGCACGTGGGAAATTAAATAAACCCGACAAAGAGCCTGAAAGATAACATGTTTTAACTGTGAAACTGGTATAAGCCCTTCAGGAGTCCAGGATGTCCTATCAGCTTGCATTGCCTGTAACCACTAATCTGGCTATTAATTTTGAGTGTGGCTTACTATGATAGGTACTTTTACGTTTTTTATGCATAGTGTAGAAGATAATTTCCTTTATGTGATCTATTCCTATGCAGAAATGATTAATTTTTGTTGTTTGAATGGGCATTCAGAGCTGAATGGCAGTACAAGAAAGGTGTTTCCTGTGTTATAATTTCAAAATGAGTTTTTAGTGAGAAGAGGAAAAAATAACCAAATGTGATATTGTTCACATTTAAAAGAAATAAGTGTTAGAGTCTTGAAGTTGCACTGTAGAAGGAGATCAGTGAGATAGGCTTCTTTCCATTGCTCAGGCAGATCTAGTTTTATTTGAAAACTTAAAAATAAAGCGAGGGTGTTCTTGTGGGTTGTTGGATGGGGGTGTAAAAAGGAAGTGTGCTGAAGCTCAGTAAATAAAATTTTTTGCTAATTTCTCTTTCATAGTAACATTTTCTATTTGTTTCAAATCCACAGGCCTAGAATTTATCTTAGTTCAAAGTAGTCTAGTGAACATGCTTCTCCTGTAAACTTCAGTCAGAGGTTGCAGATGTCATTACTAAGTAAGCACAGAGTCTGTGCCATACTTTGGACAACCCTTGAATGCTTTCTGACACATATGTGGTGTTATATATAGACTAAAATAACTCTCGTATGTAAAATATCTGTCAGCCATGCTCAAAGTAGAGACTTTTTTTTTTTGTAGAAAACTACAGAGGTGGTGTTAAAAGGTTCATTTTAGCAATGTAGTTATTRGTTAGGATGCAGTTCACTGAAAGTAGACAAATGGAAGTATATGGACAGTAAGTATCCAAAATTTTGCATCCTGTTCCTCCCATTAAAAAATGCTGGCATTTGTTCTAATTGGCATACAATCTGCAGTCATGGTTTGTTTCACCTGAACTTACAAACATGTTCTGAATGGTTAGATAGGGTTTCATTCTTGAATTTTGAGCTGATTTTATACTAAAGAWATGGGACACTTCTTTTTTTTCCCCCTCTCTTTGGCATGACCTGAAATCAGTTTTGTCACTCTTAATATCCTTTCTGTCTCAGATAAATTAATTAATCTGCAACTGAAGTAATTTTATGTAACAACAGATCTCCTTTAAACTACATCTGGAGCTTTTATAGCTGAGTGGATTCTCTGGAAGTGTAATTTTTGAAATCATTTCCTCAGTAACTTCTTCTTTGCTGTAGTCCCCGTTAATTTTATGGTGTTCTATACAGGAAGGAAAGTGACAAGTAAGAAAGTTGAAAAAGCTTCAGTCTTAGTTGGTGTGCTTTTCTTGGTTTTGTTTTCCTTGGAATTAGCCATCCATAGCTCATCTAGGGCAGGTGTCAGCAGCCAAGCAATATTTTGTCATCACCTGGCTGTTATTGGAAAAGATGAAGTTTTGACTTTTTTCTTACTTGTTGGTTTGGGGTTTTTTCCCTTGAGGAATTGTGATTCCTCTTCTGCTGCAAAGATGCAGGTGGCTTATTTGGTTCATCACCTGTGAATTAGACATGTCCCTCCCTCATCAGTTAGATTCAGTAGGAAGTAAGCAGAAGAAGGATGCAGAAGAAAGGCACTTGCCTAAACAAATGTGGCACAGGGGTAGAAATTGTTTTCCCACAACAGGATCTTAACAGTGGTAGCAGTAGGTGCCAAGACATGCCAGGTGCTAAAAAGTGACAGTAATTGTTGTATAATTTCTTCAGTTTATTTTAGTGATCTGCTCATGCTTTCTACTTCTCTTGCACATCTGTCAAAAGACCTCTTCGTTTCCTAGACYGTGCCACAGGGTTTGTCAAGGTGATACTATCTAACCTTGTGTCATTTGCATGTCGTATCATATACTAAAATTTCAATCGAATTGTTTTTTAACATTAGTCTCACTGCCTTGAAGCTAATTTGGGGTTTTTTTTGCCAGAGGAAGATTTCACTAAGTATAACTTACTTTTCTTTCATTTTAGCTCCCTGTGCTGTTAGGAACCTCCAGGACCTAGCTCGAATATATATCAGACGCACTCTTAGAAACTTCATAAACGAGGAGATGAAAGCCAAGGGCATTGCTCAGAAGGCTCCTCCGAAACGCAAACGCAGGAGATGTCGTAGACGCAGGATTAACACCTACGTGTTTGTTGGTAATCAGCTCATTCCTCAGCCTCTAGATAGTGAAGAAGATGAAAAAATGGAAGATGATAACAAAGAGGAGGAGGAAAAAGATCACAGTGAGGCCTTGAAGCCAGAAGAGCCTCCTCGAAATCTGTTGAGAGAGAAAATTATGAGTCTACCATTACCTGAATCTTTAAAAGCATACTTGACCTATTACAGAGAAAAATAACTTGTTTTAAGTAGAAATAATGGCTACTGATAGTTCCTTTATTCTTGAAAATGTAGCATTTATTAAGAAGTAGGTGGACAAATTATTATTAGTCTTTGATCAAGACTGAAGTACAGCGATAAATGGTAACTTGTCTCTATCTTGTCTTTGCTACAAGGAAGACTTGCATTCGACAGTAGAATCCCTTTTTAAAAGTCTATTTTTCTTTAAATTTTGAAAATGCTGTTTTAACTCTGATAGAAATATATATTCCATTATGCAGCACTAATCAATATTTTGCATGGTAAGTCTTTTTTGGATCCCGAACAGATTTGTATTGATGAAAGAATGAGTGAAATTTTATATATGCTAAATAATTGGTTAAACATGTGCATTGGAATTGATGAGCAATTTGTCTGTATTTATTACTATTAGGGAAACATTTTAAACATGCAGACACTTATCCTCTAATGTCCAAATCAGACCCTTTTAAAGTTTATTTTACTATGGCTTTGTTGCAATCATTATTACTATGTTGGTATAGATATATTCCAACAACACAAGTGCAATAAATGTATACAGACACTGAATGAGCTGGCTTGAGTGAAACATGAAAATACAAGTTCAGAAATGTCAGATGACCCTGCTACTTCTACATTTATCCTTTGCCAAAAGATCTTGCAACAACTAACAGCTTCTCTCAGAGCCTTAAGGAAACACCATATTGAATAAGAAGCAAAGCAATGCTTACTTCAGCTCTGCTAATACTTAACTCCATTCTACACTGACAGTATTTCTAACTAGAGGCAATTCCTCATTTGTGGGAAGCATAGGACAATACATTTTGTTTATTTCTAGAGCTCACAGCATTGAGTCAAAAAGTTTGGTAATTCAGGATTGTAATTTAGATTTCAGTCATCTATATTTACTGCTTTTAAGTAGAGGTAGAATTTCAACAGAGTTTAGTTTGTATTGCTTATTGGGATAGCTATAATAGTAGAAGTTAGAATTTGTTCGGCAAATGCACTTTAGTAAGTGAATTTTATACTTAACATGCATCTCCAGGAAAGTAGACTTGTGCCAGCCTATATTTTGTTTCTGAGCATGGCTCTTAGCACAAAAATATTTATAAAATCATATGCATCTTTTGGAAACCTAAGAGTAGCAGTGCAACTGGGGGGACCCACAATAGTGCTGATTTAAATCCTTCAATGATTTTTCCTCTTCTAGTTGTGAAGTTATTTGCAGTTCTCATTTKTAACTTTGCTTTTACCATCTTAATTTCTTCATTCTGTTGTAACATAACCATGAGGGTAAACAGTTCATTAGGAATCTGGCATCATACGTATTAAAGACCACAATCATAGGAAATGTGGAAACGTATGCCTGTTAGACCCAATGAAAAACMTTCCCATTAAAATATCCCCCATGATACATTTTATAACACTGGTGACACTTCTTTTTGTGTAAAACAATGAACAAAATAATCACATATTTCTAAAGCAGTAATGTTCCTATTCCAAATATTTATAACCAACTRGTATTCATATGGTCTAGCAGTCCAATATTCACTTTGAATTACCTTAGCATTTTGTTGCATCTGAGAAGGAAGGTCAGACACGATCCCATGACACTGACTCTTTGGTGCATTTCATGCTGTAGTCCCTGTTTTTAAGGTACATCATAGTAATGTTTCAATGGAATTTCATGAAGGCCTGTTGTACCAGCATGTGGAGTTACTTTCCGCAATATATTTACCGTATAAGTAAGCGAAAGTATTTGAAATAAATATTCTGACTTTATTTTAAAAGCAGGAAAACCTTATAGGAAATAGTTTTCCAAAATAATGATACTAATAAAGTAATTGTGATGCTTCAGCTATAAGAATTGAACATAATCTTGTTTTAAGTGGGTTATTTTAGATGGAGGTTAAATAATCTGAAGTTTGAGATGTTTGTCTCTTTTTTGCTTGGAATCTACATCCATGAGCTCAAAAATGAGATTACTAAATATTACTTAAGTACTTCAAGGACTTTATACAGGATGCTTTTTGAGAATAAATTTCTGCGTTCTTTCCTGCCTGTATACTTGGAAAAATGGACAGTGGATGACTTGTCATGAATCTTCAGTATGTAAGTTTTTTTTCGAGTCACTGAAAGAGAATGTTTCCTCTGTGTTTTATATGTGGATTTATTTTACACTCTTGAATTTATATTTACATAAATAAAAAAGTAGAAACGCAAAATTAATTAAAATTTAATTTTTGCCATCTCACTTGATGATGGGGACATTGTTGCAATAAAATGTTTTTTTGTGGTTTCTGCTTGCTTGAATTTCTGTGTTTCTGTGAAAGTATTTTCAGTTATTTGGAAATTCAGGTACCAGTTGTTTCATAATTAGGTCAGTAATCTCTTAATAAATGCTATTCTTGAATTTCATAAGCATATATTCTCAGTAAATTTTGAATTTTTGCAAAAGCTGAAAGATGAGATGTTATTCATGACACAAGGCAAGCTATTTTGGTCCCAGCACTACTTTTGAAGTGGGTGGAGAGTTTCCTATGGAGAGCCCAGAAGCTAAACTTGAGCTATACACTAAAGTCCATTTCCATGTTTTGGTTTTTCCCCTAAGTATTGATTTTTTTTTATTTTTTTTTTTTAATCTTCAACTGAACAGCTGTGTGGGTCAAAACAAATAAGGAAAATTTAGAGATAAGAGCTGCAAGGGTGGTGAGCAACCAGTGAGTCACACTTCCTACTGCAACTCCTTTTTGATGCAGCTTTATTTTATTGCCAGTTAGAGGAAAGATTCAAGCTGGGTCAGGTAGGCTGATGAGCAGTGTTATAATTCTGGTTACTGTGAGGAAGGGTGTGATGAATTGGAGCKTCAGGGGGGTTTACCTTCTTTGGTCTGGATGAGGACCCAAGACCAGTGCAGTCTTTTCAAAAGATGTGWATTTTTAATCCCCTATCATTCAGGAAAAACTGAGCAGCTGCCTCCCAAAAACTTGAGCAATTTTCATTGCAGTGAGCCTGAACAGCTGTGCTTGGCTGAGCACTCTCTTGAGTGTTCAGGTGCTGGCAACTTAAGTCTGTCCTTTTTCTTTTTTTAATCCTATTTTTTTTTCTCTAAACTGCTTTTTGAAATGCATYCTTGCCTGTCAGTTTGAAAACAAATAGGGAATGTAATCAAATGTGCTGTGTTCTGATTAAAGCTGTTTTAGCTCATTAAATATTTATCCATATGTCCTCAAGAGTGTCTCCTTCCATCATTCATGTAATTGAGTAAAACTGAAAGCTTTGTGATTTACTAAWCAATTATAAAAGATAAAGGAGTGGTGGTCTGTGTTCTTCTTAGAGGTGTGTATACTGAACTTCACTTTAATGAGTTGCTACTTATTTTGACAACACTTGAATCATGTATGAGGCATTTTCCATAAACTTGTTCTGAGAAGGTCATTGGAGTGTAACTGGAACAGTGAGGCTTTAAAGGCATGGTTTTTTTCAGATGTTTTAGTAAAACAACTTCAGTGAAATCTAGATGGCTGGATTGATCAGTGCCTGTCTCTGTTTAACTTCCCAGTGTACTTGTCAACTTGTTGAGTCAACTCTGTTCAAGTAAAGCTGGCTTGTTTAGCCACAAGGCTTGCACCATGTTTATGGTCAGTATGGAAGCAAGAATTCAATGCTGATCTCTCAGTGCTTATCAGCATGATGGTAACAATTTCTTTCTAGAGTTTTCTGTCATCCACTGTATTCTGTGATGCTTTAAAGAGAATGGCCAGGGGAGCAAAGGGAACTTGCACATCCTTTTTAAAGCTCTGTCCTTTTCTACTGCAAGCAAGGAATCTATGTAATACCTTGCTGGGTTATTTTACATAATACTTCCAYGTGCTAGAGAGAAGCAAAGGCCCTGCATTGTTTCCTGTCACCTTTTCTTCATGCATTCATGACTAGACATGATTTTAGCATAAAGAGAAAACAGCAACACTATAGGTATCAGTGCATGCTAAATGCTGGCAGTTTTTGTTTTATAAGCATTTCCTTTCCATTTTGGTAGCCTTTTTTATCCTGGCTGAAAAATAATTCATTAGGGTTTCCTGCTGCTCAGTTGCTTCTATGGATGTGTTTCATGGATGATCTCCACAAACTKAAAAATGTTCTTGCAGGCAAATAGATATGAAGAGTTAAATTGCATTCTTTATATTACAGTAATATAATTAAAACTATAGCACATGCTCTTCATTTCTAATCCTCCTCTTGGAGTTATACTCAATGTCCCTGTGTTTCCCTTGGGTTTTAAATCCACAGCTAGAGAGGGTAACAGCATTCTGTACCTCTGCTGTCTTTTGTGGGTGGAATAGTCACGTTGATGGTTCCTTCTTACTGTTCTGGGATCACCTTGGGAGGCATTTGTATGTTGGATAATGCGCTTTTTGCATCTCCATTTGTTGTTCAGCATCTCCAGCTTGTATTAAAATTATCTGTTTGTGATAATCTGCATATGTTAGATATGTATTTTATCTCAAGTTTTGGGTGTGCATATTTTTAAAACTGACTGGTTTAGAGCTGTGCATAGCTCTAGAATCTCCAGGACCAAGGGTGGCCCACACCTTGATCCCCTTGCTGYTTCTTGTCTCCACTTTTCTGCTCTCAGACGGGGGCTCCATTTTCTGCATTACAGCATTGTGTGAGAATGAGAAATAGCCTTTTTTTAACAGCAATAGAGGTATGTTACTCTTACCTTTATAAAACTAAGCTTGTGCCACAGAAGCGTGTAGACAACAGGTCAACCAGAGAGATGGACATGTTTGTCATGCCACGGGTGATGTCAGTACTACACATATGAGACAGAGCTACACAAGCATGAAAAGGCTTTCATATCTCCACTCAGCGATCAAAAAGCATTTATTCAGGATTGGAACAGGAGCAGGAATAAAGAAGGAGAGATGGATAATTTGTTATGGGGAAGTTATTGGTAAATAAAAAGTAACAGTAATAAAAATAAATAGAGCAGTTCATATAATAAAATCAGATGCAAATTTTGATTCTGCTTTAAAAATCTTTTATTTCTGCTGTTTACCAGGTCTGTACAATCCATTCTAAGGAGATTCTGCTCTGTGTTTTAACCGTTTTAATACCTGCTTTGAATCTTTCTAACCTTATTGTTTGTCTTGGGTGTTCCCTTCACTAAATGGCACAGTGTGATTTTTGTGCTGTAGTCAGTAAAAGGAACTCTGTAAAGCACTCCTTTTGTAGTCTTTACTCCACATCTAACAAAACTCTAGAATTGACTTTCAGTAATCTCTGAACAGTAGAGCCCTTTGTAGATCAGCAGCCTACAGAAATTAGTTATTTGTGGCACTTTGCTTGTTTTGTCTTGTTTTTCTCACACCTGGATGTGTCTATTTTCTACACAGTCAAAAGTAGCACGTTCTTTAAAATTGYTTTTTTACCTTGCTGAAGAATTTTATCTAAACCGTTGTGTGTAATCAAGGCTACCAGAAGAGGGCAGCATTGGCTTTCGGCAACAAAGGCTAGGTGCTGGCAACTGTTAGGAAAGAAAAAATTCTACATTGATGTTTTTGTAGTGAAATACTTCTTTGAGTAACTTGCTTAGATACAAACACATATTTGTAAAAATGTAGAGTCAGTCTCAGAAGAGTGTTTATGATTTTTCCAAATAATTTTCTGAAATTCCAGTGTTAGRTGTATGGTGTAAGAGGGTTTTCTTCTGAGTTGTGCTTTAATGCAATCYGAGACCTTTCTGGAATTGATGGTGTGGATAAAGCTTTTCATTCATAACYGCTCAAGGTGCCACACTGTAAAAGGGTCAGTAAGGGTTTGACTAGCTGTGTAATTGGGCATTTGATGTCTTCAGCTGCCATARTTACTTTGGGCTTCATCCTTATGCTTGAGACCTTGTGTTGAGAACTGGGCATTGGGCACATGAGGAAAGCACAGTTGTGCAGAAAACTGCCACGGCTGACACACGCCGTGCCTGTGCATGACTTACAGATGTGTACCGCAGTAGCTGCCGTTCCTGCTGCACAGTGCTGCTGCTCATTCCCTGCCTGGAGCCGAGGTGTAGGCTGGGAAGCCTGAGCTGTGAAACAAATACACATTATACGTTCAGAAACCTGTGGCACTATAGCCTGGCCCCTGCAGGACATTCTTAGAGAAAGAGCTGTAACCTGAAGGAAAGTGCCTCAGAGCCGTKCTTGCTGCTCTGCCCCCCAGGGCCCCAGCAAGCCTTGTGTGTCCATTCCACAGTATGGAATGCTATGCCACAAACAGATCTCAGCCCTGCCTTCAGAACTTGCAGCAACAACCAACCTCACTATCCAGCAAAGTGGCAGCTTTTCAGTTCTGAGAGTTTATAGTCTCTGGCAGTTGCTGATTTACCTGCTGAAAACTGGGCAAAACATGAAATGGTGGGCAGAAAAGCAAGTATTGTATTTAAGGCATAAACCAGATCTATCATAATGTTTCCACAGCTTGATCTCAGCTTTGCCAATGTGCCGAGATGAGTGTTGGCAACAGTCTTGCTCAGATGCAGGTTCAACTTCTCTTGAAAAAAATCGATGAAGCCAGCACATTTCTAAACAATTGTAATAGCAGAGGAAGGACATAATACTGCATGTTCAAAGGCCAGAGAAGGGATTTGCATGGGCACAAATGTCAGGCTTGTTAGCCCAAATAACACAAAATGMCAGTAAACAACATGTGGGATGTGGAAAATGGGTAATGAGCTACCTCCTTATGAAAACCTCCAGTGCTTCATTCCACAGCTCTTCTTTTCTACTCCCCAAAATACAGATTGTGTGAATGTGTTGTAGAAAGGTGTTACAGGATCATCATTTTAAGTACCTGCACTAAGTGACTTCTGCACATTGAAGAACCAGGATTTTAGGTTTGGTTTGATTCTTACTAAATCTTCTTAATTATGACATGCAGCTCCTGGACCTTATCTCGCTTCAAGAAATTTGGTTTAAATATAAAGCAGACTATTTTCCATTTGATCACAAAATTATATCCCATTTTAATTTTTTTTTCTGTTTTTGTGGATAGGGTAGTGATAAGGATATTATACTAACTCGAGATTTAAAGATTAATAAATCATATAGGCAAAGATCCACAATGGTGTTCAWGTGTCCAGTTGCCTCCTGAGGTACCTCAAGTAAAATACTGCATGTCCATATCTTGTCCAATTCTCACCTTCCTGCTTTGGGGTTTAATGTAACTTAATTGTCACCCAAGTCCCAACAAGGGATCATAGAGCAGCTGTCCCCTGCTTTGCTATGTCCTGAAAGCTCAAAATGCTCCTGCTGGGTTAGGCCTTGGGAGAAGGTGATCGAAGCTGTTGCAAACAATACAAGATACTGGTGCAAGWGTATGGGTTTTCCCATAACCTCTGAGGGTCCAGCCTTTGCAGAGAAGTAGCTAAAAATCAATTAGCGAGATGACATGATCAAGTATGTCTTGAAAAATCAAAAAGGTTTTAATAAGGAAAAAAAATAATACAAAAAACAGAGGCAAAGCCGAACACAGTATAGAGACAAGTCTCCTACTTGCTACAACACCTCGAAAAGCGTGGAGTTTCTTTGTTCTCTCTCTTTAGTACTTAATAGTGTAGGTGGGTTATTTGGCKCTTGGCCCRATGAAATCACCAAGAGGCTTTGAGTTGAACTTWTGGAGCCCAATCTRTGCTCCTGKGCTGGCACTGAGCCAATTACTGTCAGGARGGTATGGAAAATTCTAGGTAAACTTCCTAAAGTATCTAGAGTTAAATTGAAACTCTTTCCCTRTTTGGAAACACCTGCTGGGRGTGTGGGGGATGCTTTACAACACAAGTTCTCTGAGAAAACCAGGAAGACAAAGGTTTTCAGTGGAAGTTCCCTTGTGACAGGTAAGAAATCTAAATTCCATGCTGGAAGAATTTATGAAAGTGAATGACAACCATCTTTTCCTCTCTTAGGCTTCAGTATATGGGGCTGGTTTTATTAGTTCCCATGCCATTATGCTGACTGTCATGAATCCCATGCTGTCCCCACAAATTATATCGGATGTGTGGTGGACAGGTAGCAGGACACCAGGTCTCAGTTCATCTGTTTAATCCTTCTGGGGAAAAGAAACCCCACTATGGTCTTGGTACCACAGAGCAAAACTTGTATTTGCTTGCATGTACTGTGTTAGGTTCAAATTTAATCTTTTTCTTTTTTCCTCTCTCCAGAGATTATAGTGTTTGTAAGTCAATTGGCTTTAATGATGCAGCCTTGCTTTGCTGCTAAGCTGTTTGGAGATTTCAGGATCAATATTAAAAAAGAGAGGTTGAAAAAGCTGTTGAAAGTATTTAGTCACAAACAAGGGTGGCAAAAACACCAACTATGCTGCTTTGACAATTTTTAAAGCTCTGTGTCAAAGCCATTTCCTAATTAGAACTTGGGGATATGGCTAAGGACAGATGATAAAATCTTTAATGAAAATAGCTGAACAGTAATACTTCTCACTGTATTATTCTCTGACATCCTAGACGTAAATATTTTAGAAACTTTCCCTCAGAGTAGAATAAATAGACTGAATAGAAATTTCTGACTTGGATTTTACCTATAACATCAATGATACTASAACAAAAAGCAACAGTCTACTTAAGAGTATCTGAAAAAGATGAAGTCCTGATTCCCTTCAAGTCAATAAGGACTCTGCTGTTGCCTCCTGACTGCAAACAGGTTAAAGATAGCAGATAGTGGCGGAGGGGGTGGCATAAAAGACGCAGAGATGAGGGGGAAGGAAGGGCTGTGGATGCCCCCAAAAGAARGATTGGGATGAACTCACAGTCACCAAGTGCTGCTTTGGCCACCAGTTCCTGCTTTATTATGGGCTCAGGCCAGCCCTTCCCTAGCCAGGGCTCACAGTGACCACACCATCTCACACCAGTACAGCMTATTTCCCTCAGGGGAGCAAAGAAAATATTAGAAAATTGTTCCTGCRGTAATTCAACTACTGAGGAAAGAGAGTGCTGACATTTGCACTTTTTTTCATGAGAAAGGAGCAGTACAAGCCTCTATCAGGTGAATGCTCAGCCCTTTCAGTTTCAATGAAGATAAATGGTCAGACACAATGAAATACCCTGTTCCTAGAACTGCAATATTTCAGACTTGCCTTCCAGTCCCACCTTTTCTTCAGCATTTTTTTTTAGCTAGATATTCTCCCTAGCCTTTGCAGTTCCCCTGTCCCTTGGCCCCAGCCTTAATTTGGAGGCCTCAGAGGGAGGGGCCCTGCTTAATTCTTGTGCCATGCATACTCTAAAATCTGCTGTTAAAACAGCTGACTGGAGGTGGCGAAAGTGCTGCACTGGATTAGCTCYTTGGTAGGGAGCACAACAGGAGTCTGTGAATAAATACAGATGCTCTATGCTGTAATCCAAGGGAACAATATTAATTTCCTCTGAAGATGCCAGTCTATTTCTGTGAAAATGCAAAGCTGAAAACAAAGAGCTCATCTCCAAAATTTTCTTCAAGCTTTAAATGCTGCCTGGCAATGGGAACATTTATCATCTGTAGGCAAGATGTCCAAAAGTTAGGGAGTACTGTGCAATGCTTATGCTAAAACTGTGAGATCTGAGTCGTTTAGTGGATCTAGCCACAAATTTCAAATTCTGCCAGCAGATCTGTGAAAACAGCCTAGCTCAGTAGGAGGGMTGCAAGAAATCTGAGGGGAATTGTCCTGGTCTGTAGGTTACCATACATGTCATTAGCCCATGCCTCAGTTTACCCATTGGGAAAACATGCTTTGTGTCAGTTAACCCCTCTGGCAAATGCCTCTTTATAAAAAGAACAACTTCTCTCTAAGAAGCATTTCATTATTCAAATGAGACCTTACCGAGCTGGCCTGGTGCAGGACAAACCCAGTCRGTGATCTGCTTTCCTCCTGATTTATTATTGGGAAGGAACAGGGAAAGGCAGTAGAGAAAGACAGAAGAATGAGCAAGAATAAAAGGGAGGGGGAGGGGTTACCTGCCCATTCTACAGAGAATGTGGTGTAGCTTTTAGGCTCTGAAACTAGATAGCTTCTTGCTTGTCACAGCCTGAGACTGACACTGTCTCTGAGGAATTTTGGAAGCAGACTGTGTTTGGCAGATTTCCTCTTACAAGACAGTTTGGTATCAGTAATATTTGCCCCCTTTTCCTGTAGGCATGTGCACAGCTGAGTTGTCCAGCTTGGCTTTCATTACTTCTCAGGGGAGGAGAAACTCTACCTTTGTTTTCTCTTTCCCTTTAAAAAGTCACAGCAGAACCTTGAAATGCTTGGATTTCTGGAAATATCCCAGGTGAAAGTGCAACAGYTCCAAAGATCCTAGTGCTGGCAGGACTTCTGAGCAGAATAAAAAGCAGCAGTGAGAGGACAAAAAAAATTGTCTGCTTAACTGAGAAGTGCTTGTTTCCTGCACAGTGTGGCTGAATAAAAAAGCTGGTGGATACTGGGCTAATATCAATAGTACGTAATGTCCYCATGCCCGAGGAAGCTGAAGCACAGTAGATGGCAGCCTTTAGGCCACACAGGGCAGTTTCTGGTGGAGGAGGCTGATGTGCATTTGAAGGTTTGGGATTCGCTGGCTCTCCTTGCCAGAGCTTTTTTGCTCACAAGATGAGCCTCCCACACTGTAGTTTTCAGAGCAAACTTCACTGCACAGCCAGTAATGGCAGATGGTTTTCAGCTTGATTACTTCTACTGTCATTTAGTTAAGGTCCCCACGTGTAATTTTTGTTCTCCTTATGTTTGTACATTAGAAGGGGATGCTTGGAAATGTTTGTTTTGTGGGAGTGTAGTATGAACAAGGAACACTGGATAATGATTACAGCAGCATGGGATTATCAAATGACTATTATTTTAGACTGTGTGTTTGTAATTAATTAGACTTTTGAGCCTGCCGCCTCCTTGTGAACTGTTTATAATCAAAATTAGTTTGATTGTAACTGATTAAAACTATTATGGTCAAATATGCCTTGTTCTCCTGACCAATTCTCTGTGTGTGGATGGGATGATCTGAATCAGGAGTTTGTCTTCAGGAAAGAGCTATGGCATCTCTGAGAACTTTATAATCATTGTTCTTATTTTTATAGCTTTGATAGGGATCTGTCTGATGGGGGGGTTTTTTGAGCCTGGGAAGCAAGCAGTAGTTTATTAGAAGGATGAAAAATGGAGGGCAGGGAAATGATAGGGGAATGAAAGAAGTTCGGGTTGGATTTGATCACAATTGAATTAATCTTCTCAAATAGAGTATATTACCTGAAGCTGTTAAGCAGTAAGTTTTATAACCACAACACTGTGTAAAGTTCCTTCAGATTCTCTTTCCTGAAACTCAGATCAATGAAAATTTCACCCTCTCACACTCACTTACTTCTCCTGAAAAAGAAAAGAGCAGTTCACCATCACAGCATTTACCGACTGCTCAGTGCTGGAGGCCTTATTAAAATGTTAAGTTATCTGTGGATTATATTGGCATTAAGTGATGAATTACAATTTGATTATATAAAATATTGTTGCTGTGGGTGCTGTTCAAGTCACTGATCATTCATGAAGGGCCCACATGCCCAGCTCATTGCACAGTCCCTGGACCAATTGACAGCTTAAAGTCAGACCCTGCCCATCACTCCTGCATGAGGGAGCCTCTTCTGTGGAAATCTCCTGTGGGAATCCTGCCTGTGTCCTGAGCAGTGCAATTTGTCCTGTCAGAGCCAGGCACCTGGTGAAGTGTTGTCCACAGCTGAAAGAAATGTGGAAATGTGTAGTACAGGGGGTGGAATAGCACTGGGAAGACACTACATGTGATGCAGTATGGAAGAGAATAGGGGGAAAGTCTGTTGAGAAAATCACTGAAATGTTATTTTCTCGGTCGGCGCCTGTAAGCGCTTTTTTGGTCAAGAGTTGTCATTTGGGAGGGCACCAGCCCCCTCCAGGCTGCTGCACATGAGGATCTACCACCTACCATAGTAATCATCATTGGTTCATACCTTCCACAGGAAGGAACATGGTTTTATCTTGGCATTTCTCTTTGTTGTTGGTGCTGTACAATTAATCAGTGCTTTTCACGGTATTAATGTGGGATCTTGAAAGATAATTAAGGCTGTGTTCTCCATAGAAGGTGGAATACATATAGCAAATGGAAACCTCTGGGAGCAGAGAGATTTATTTTAAAATATTTTAATTAACTTAATGGTAACAAAGGTTTGCGATGTATGATAAGAAATGTGTTGAACTCCCACAGTGAGCCATTTCTCAGGCCTGTGACCTGAGAAAAAGAAGAAACAAGTGGTAAAAACCTCTGCTCTGGAACAGATCTACTTGCCAAAAAAAAAAAAAAAAAAAAAAAAAAAATTAAAAAAAAAATCACTGAGCCCTGCAAACATACCCACCAACACACTAGGTAAGAGTTTGTATGCATGTAATTGACCCTGTTTATTTTGTTCATTAATGTAAGCTGTAACCTTATACAAAAGGTTGCTGTTGTAACCAGTGTTCAAAACTAGGGCTTTTTAAATATAAGTTAAATAATCTAAAATAAATGCAAAACTACATTTACTAGAAATTTTATCCTTTATCTTCAGTATTAACTTGGTTACACGTACACATTGCATGCAGTAAAGTCCCTCAAAGACCATGAACTCCCATGGTAACATAAAAGATGCCTAAATCTTCTGCTTTTTGCAATGGATCAGAACACTGGAAGATCTAAAAAATCTTGGTAATACACAGAGGTGTTACATGCAAAATAGCTCCTTGCTGACAGGGAGTCTAACATTGTCTCAGCTGTTTCAGCTGAGTGCTCTGCACTGTTGCAACATGTTGTTCAATTCTCCAGTGAACCATATGGGAATCTGTACAGAAGATAAAAACAACTAAAGAAAAAGTAAAAAAAAAAAAAAAAATCAATACTTGGTTGTCATTTGAATGCAGGCAGTGTTTTTTTTAAATATAAATTTTAAATACTTTTTTTAAAGTTTGGGTTTTTTCTATTTTAGGATTYTGTTCATATATCATAAGAAGTATTCCTCTCACTTGCATTGTGTCAAATCCATATTTGATCTATTCATGGCATGTTTTGCTTGCTGTAGAAGTGAAGAGTTTACCTGTTCCTGTGAAGCAATGATACAAACTGTAGAAAGAGTAAGAATAGTCAAAAAAATACTTTCCATCTTGAAGAAATAATGTCTTTTGTCAAGGACAAAATAGATTTTGTTTGAGATTTGACAGTTCTCAGTCCAAATAGAAGTTAATTTTTCTTTAGAGGGAAGGGACATCAAATACAACTTTGTTTTTCATGTTCCAGATGATGTGCCTAAAGTTGTGACAATCTGTGGAGGGGGGCTCTTTCTTTTATTGTGTGGTGTTATTCTTTGAACTGCAAACCCTTTCAGTGTGGACAAACATTTTTTTGTGTGTATGAGATGAAAACACCCAGTAGTAGAAATATTCTGGGCTTGGACTCAATTTGATCTGTGGTTTCTTACATAGAGTCTGCATTCTTCATCCATCTCTCTATACTTAATATCTTGTCAAATGTGCCACTCTCTGATAGCCACTCAGGAATGTTTTGGGCATTTTTTAAGAGTATTTTTAAGAGTATTAACTATATCTAATTTTTAAGAGTATTAACTATATCTAATTACAAGCCTTCCTGCAGCTGAGCAATCTCTTGTCACAAGCTTATCTGAACTGACTTTAGAAGTAAAGGAAATGAGCCTGGTGTGTATCCAGCCTCAAGGTTTTTGCTTTGCAGTTTACAGTTTGTTATGAGCATTCCTGACATCTTACCCCTCTAAATTGAAAGGAAGAAGCAAAGAAGACATGAGAATTTTATAGTAGGAGTGCCAGATGYTCAGGTTTGAGATCCATCAGAAAGACCAAGTGATGTTTGGATTCCAATTTTTTTTTTTCCACTGGAGCATGCTAAGAAAAGTGGCATGCTCTTGTTCTTTCAATGTCTATTTAGTTTTATGGTATCATGTGGCTGCACAAATTTGCTTTGGTACTGCCAGTGTCCTGGACTGTGGGACAGCTTTTCAGACATCTGTTAGGAGATGTGGGATGCTATGGTAGTGCATGCAGAAACCAGTCATGTTTATGCGTAAATCTTCTGTAGGTACCTGCTCACACCTCATTCTGTAGTTCTTAGCATTGAGATTTGGCAGAGGACAAGTTTTCTCTCCCCTCCAACACTCTATGCCAATTCTAAGGCTTTCTGAAAGTATTCATGAAGTCAGGTTAAAAACTGGCAATTTTGTTTTAGAGAACTAATTGAGCATTTTGCTAAATATTCCTCTGTACCTTTTAAAAATGCCTTTTTCTGGGGGTTTCGGTTGGTTGGTTTGGGGTTTGTTTGTTTGGTGGATTTTTTTTGATTCTGTAAGGAATATCCTATTCTTTAGTGTAAGGATACCCAGTCTTCAGAATGATCCTAAATAAACAAGATCTAAGAGGTTCTTGCTGCTACCTTTCCCCATCCATACCTGAAAAATACTGTGGTGCATGCAAGACTTTAATGTACTCTTTCAATTTCTGTTGATGAAAATCTAGTCATGCAGGAAACCATTAGAGGAAATTGAGCTTCTAGTAATAATGAACCCACTCATACCAGTCAAATCTAAAGTGCATAATATGAATACCTGTGAGGAAACTTGAAGTATACTTCTTGCAAGCAAAGAGTCTCTGTGTACCCTTTCCAGGTATTGTGTGCTCCTGAGCCCATGTTAGATTTCCCTAAAAACCTCCACCAATTATAAATCAAGGCATCAAGGAAAAATAGAGGGTTTTTTTCAGAACAATTTTGAGCTAAAAATTCCCCACTCTTCTTTAGAGAAGTTTCTTGTAAGTGCTTCCATGTTCCTTAGAAATCTATTTTTCACTCTACTTTTCCTGGGCTGACAACTTGTTTTCCTGAAAAAAGGCTGAAGGAATAATCTTTTCCTTCATCAGTGAGAGCTGACTGCTTATTGCTGTCTTTGAAAAGCCCTGTGGAAGAGTCATCTGGTTTGCTGCTGTAGTAGCACTAATGAACTGCAGCTGAGGCCTGGGATGTGCAGCCTGCCATTCATGAAAAGCACAGAAAATACTTCCAACACACTCAGCAATGACACTTTGAAAAGCATTTAATGACGCATTTCATTTTGCAATATGTAGCCAGAAAAGTTTCATGTAAATATGCAGGGAGAGATGGATAGCAGAGGAGTCTCAGGACTTCCCAAGAAAATCCTTTCAGTAGGAAAAGAAAAATATTTTAGCAAAACTTTCCAATTTAAATATGCTTGTAGGGCAATATATTGCATTTTTGCACACTGTTTTTTTTTATGTGTACTAAACTGAGAGCAGATTTTATTGTATGGAAGAAGGAGAAGCGTAGTTGATTTTAGTTTTTATACGATCCACTGAAATTATTTAAAGAATGTTATTTCCAAGCACCATTAAAAATTTTTCAGTTACACTGATAGCTGGTAATGATCTATAAAATTATAAACCTCTCAGTTTCTGGGTACCAATGTTATGTTGTTATGAGCTAACTGTTTAATAAGTTCCTCTTTGTCAGGACTTTTGTTTATACTTAGTTTGTTCCTGGGTAGCAGTGAAACAGCTCCATGAAATATATATAAATGAAATTAAATATATATAAATAAATACGTATATTTAATTTCATTTTTACATAATAAATTATTATTTATTTCATTTCCATATAAATATATAAATGAAATAAATGTTATTGGAATGATTTTGCGCTGGCCGCTCTTTGGTATAAGAAGAGTGATGAAACTTTACATGAGGTTGTTATTCAGTTTCTAAAAAATGACAGATAGTTTATCACACTGGTCTTTTCTTAGATTTTCTTTTTTTTTAATTTTTATTTTTATTTTTTTATAATGCTGGCCCAACTGTAGATAAATCCTATACCGATTGCATGGGTGGTTGATGGCAATATTCACCAGGTGATTACCAGAGGTTTCATGGGCCCTGTTTTCCTCTGAGGCTCAACAGAAGACTAATAAGTTATTTTGAGAATTGTCTCATTACAAAAGCATAGAGTTGGGTAGTAGTTGTAAAGGATGAAGAAGGACGTTGAAGGTTTTCTAATATAATACAAACTTTTCAATTTTTTTGCATTTAAAATCAAGATTTCTGATCATGTGCAACAAGTATCAGTGGAGGTTTTTTAATCAGTTTCAAGGAATAGTGTTAATAAGTTCACTGCCATTTAGGAGAAGATAAAAAGAGAGGACTACAAATACACGAGAAGTGTGTGCTTTCAAACTTCTGATTGGTTCACTGGCTTGTAAAATATTTCCAGCATTTTTTCTCTTATTGAATAATAATGAAAAAAGAAAAAGTAGAAATTTTCCTAGGTTCTCATCTTTCACTTAATGGGAGATGATCAAAACAGATTTAGTAAGTATAGGTCTCATAAATGTATGCTGCTTTAATGGTGTCAATGCCTGATAATTAATTCTGGCTTTGAGTAACAGTGCAGCTTACAGCCTGAGGTAATAACTAGCATATTCAGAGATCACGGGAAGGTTTGAATAGGGTTTGTGGTTTGGCATTTGCCTCCAAATTATTTTTAAAATTTTTTTAATTTATTTTTTTTTAAGAAAATGTGACTATTTTTAAGGCAGTTTATCCTGATAGGCTGGAATTTATAACGACTGCCATGATTACTACTTTATATTTGTTTATGTTTACAAATTTCTGAATTTGTCCAGACTCACTTAACCCATATGGGTAAGTCAGTCTGCAAGGAGATCCTTGGTTCTGAATCAAGTTCATATGGTAAAAAGTGCAAGACAAGCAAAGAAAGAAAGGCAAAGCATACTGATGGTTCTGATTCCTTTGATTTCTGTAAGGGTTGAGTCCCAAGGCCTACCATATCAATGCTGGTCTGTGCAAAGTAGCCTTGTACTTCAGAGCTTTTGCTTTTTTAAATTGGAATTGCCTTATTTCATTGGAAGTGAGGAATCTTCGCACTGGCTGTGCCTCCATTAGTTTTCAGCAAGACCAAATGCATCAATCCTTTGTCTTTCTTCCTTTTTATTAATACCTGGTGATGTTTTTAAGGATCTTTTAGAGACCAGTTCAGATTTTGAGACTGAAAATATGATGTCAGACTCCTAAAATCTACGTACCAAAGAGCAAATGAGTGCTTTGCGTAAGCACACAACACAGAGGGCAACATCTCTGCAGCTGCAACTGAAGTTAACTTTGCCAGGCTTTGCAGGTTCACCTTCTGAAAACAAACTCCACCATGAATTTTTTAGGAGGGAAATATGGGAGCAAAATAAGATAGACAGCGAAGTTTACTGTAGAGAATTTTACTTGAGGACCTCTTGGACTGAAGTCTGTATTTTCAATAGTCATGAGTGGAGACTGTAATTCATGTTTGGACTAACAATGGGAAATACCTAATGATAATTGTGTATAAAAACAAAAAGTTCAATTTTCTTGAATGTTCTTAGGAAAACTGTGTCTTAAGCAACATTAAAAGAATTTGTTTCCTTAAGTTGCAGAAGGAAATATTTGGATATTTAAAAAAGTAAAAGAGAAGCAAATGGATCAGTCCTCTGGATCTGAAGAGTTAAAAAGTCAAAGGCTTCATGAAAGTAGCACTGCTGCAATATTTACTTTCTTTGTTAATAGCAGTCCAACAGGGAGAGGGTGAATTACTGGACTGAGTTGATGAATATGGACAGGGAATTAGAAAGTAGATTTGTAAGGTTTCAGCATGAACTGTTTTATTGAATTATTTAGGATCACCTTGTACATAGCACAACCCTAGCAACAAATTTCTCCCTTATACATTTGGCAAGAGAGATATTTCAGACCTATGACAGAAAATTCTAGGTCCTGTGATACAAGAAATTTTTACATTTCACTTTCATTTTCTTAACAGAAAATTCTAATTTAGTGTCATGTATGGAACTGCTTTTCCTTTCAAGTCAATTTTTTCCTTTTAAAAATGTTGAGGAACTCTGACTTATTAGCTAGTTTGATAAATCAGTTTTCTTGCGTAAGCCTATGAAAAATATARTTTCCAAAGGTGTTTAAAAGTATTGCCTCTTCTTATTATACCTAAAAGGAATAAAGTAAAGAAAAAAAGCCACTGATAAGACACAAGTCTCTTCTGTTTTGTCAAATGGAAACTGTCAGAGGCTAGTAGGTCATGCTGGATCCCAAATAGAAATAAATATGGCAGCTTTAATCTGTTTTACATAAACATAGTCCCACTAGAAAACATGATGTTAAAAATAAAATATTCATAATCGCTGAGGAGCTCTTACACCTTTTTTATATTTCCTCTGTTGGAAGCAGCCATGATTAACATCCCAAGTACTACTGAAAGGTCATGTTCCAAGAGGAAAAGTGCTTGTGTGCCACTGCAGCAAACACTGTCTCCACTGTCCTCCCAGCAAAGGACCAGGTCCCTCACAGACAACACCTGATCAATTGTGCTGTGGCAGCTCAAACTGAACAAAGGGGCATCTCTACACCTCAGCTGCTGATGGGCCAGCAAATCCCCTTTTTGACTGTTTGCCCTGAGTTCCAGTCAAGGAATTGGAGTTGCTGGGGTATAGCTGTCCACCTCTAGCACAAACCACATCTGCTGAGTCTTTGGAGAATATAAAATCTCGGATCACGAGAGTAAAGGTCACCAGAGGAACTGCCAGAGCCTGAGTAACTCTCAGCAAAAAGCTTTATGTCAACCAGGAGCACCATCCAGGAATTAAGTGTTTCAGTTGCTGGTTCCTACATGGTATTTGAGTGCTAGCTGCTGGTACCAACACAATTCCTATGGAACTACATCTGTCCAACTTTTCTGGTAATTACTTGGAGGCAGCATAATATCAAAGTAAATAGAAAGAATAACTGGATTATTTCAGCAAAATTTGCTTTGCATGTAGTCACTGATATGGAAACGGACTCCATTATAAGTTCCTATTTGAAATTTTCTGACTGATTAGGAAATGAATTGCAATTTAAACTGCAAAAGAGCAAGGTATGCTGCATTTATCCAATTTAATTACAATTTTTTGGTTCTTCCTAGACATACTTTAATCATCTCATGACATGCACTTTGTGCAATTTCAATTGCTTCTGCTTTCTTGGGAGTATTTCTGCTACTTTTACAAAGGCTGTTAATGATATTTCTTCCTTGTTATTCATGAAATTCAACACCAAACAGAAAAGCACAGCTTATCTCCTGGCTTACTTAAATTGTCTCATTAAGTTTGTGGTCTCAAGTAGGATTAGCAGCATTAGTCCATATGGTAGTTCTTTGCAACATTGCAGAGACCTAAAATTGCATTTTATGCAGATTACCTAACTGATAAGAATTTGGATTTTTCATTATTTTTCTTTTTTTTTCATTAGGGTTATAAATGGGAAATTTAGATCAGTAACCATACAGAACCCATTTTCACAGAGCAATTAAACAGTTGTTAATCTTCTTTTTCTGTCTCTGCTTTGCTGTTACTGTCAGTGTGAGAAATCCAATCATTTCTTACACCACTCAAATGGCTTACACTTATATAACCTGCCAGTTCTCTTAATCAATCAAAGTTAGACAAAGAAAATAGGAATAATAGCCTAGAAACCGCACCTAAATACAATAAATACATCTTCTATCACGGTATTATTATATGAAACTATGACACCATAGCCTTTATTCATATATTTTAAAGGTCTGAATGAAGAGACTAGATCAGTTTATACTTTTAGAAGAAGCTTCCAAGCATAGGCTAAAAAAGGGAATTTATTACATTTTAAAATTCTGTGTTGCCGATCACATTGCACATGAAGGAAGAAGAATCTGGAGCTTTTCCTTCACTGTTGCAGATTCTTCCTGGATGTATTTAGAACAGTGGGTGAACCAGCATATATCGTGTTCCTGGGTGCCAGAAAAAATCACCCTCAATGAAAGAATAATGTGCTCAACAATAAATAAAAACATTTCCAAGATTATTATATCGTTTTCTTTTTATTTAACTGGGCAAGAGAGACTTTGATAAACTGAATAAGAATTAAAAGGAACAACAATGAAAATACCCCAGTCCATGATATTCCCCCTCACCACACCTTCCTATCCTCAAAGTACAAAAACGTAAGATTTATAAAGAATTTTGGAAGGAGGTAGAAAGTAGAATATTTTGAAAGTGAGCTGAAGTTGTTGAGAGATAATTTTATGGTACTGGAAGAACACAGCATATATAGAAGTGCAGCTGATCTATTGTGGTAGATTCCTGTGACATCTGGAGTTGAGGTGTGACAAAGAAGATTAAATTTTTGTAGAAAAGCAAGTTAGGCTAAACTGAAGCACTTCTATACTGGACACATGACAGTGAATTGGAAGTACTATAGTGAAGGAGCAGAAAGGCATGGGGTGATTATAATTAGAGACCACAAGAGTAGTGTTTGTGGTTGCACATAGCAAGTTTGCTTCAGTAACCACAGAATCACAGGATGGGTCAGGTTGGAAAGGACCACAGTGCTCCATCGGGTCCAATCTTTTGCTCAAGTGGGGTCATCCTTGAGCACATGACACAGGACAGTGTCCAGATGCTTCTTGACTATCTCCGGTGAGAGAGACTCCACAACCTCTGTGGGCAATCTCTTCCAGTGATTGGTTACTGCACAGTAAAGAAGTTCTTCCTCATGTTCAGGTGGAACTTCCTGAGCATCAGTTTCTGCCCATTTCTCCTTGTCCTTTTGCTTGGCACCACCAAGAAAAGCCTGGATGGATGCTCTTTTCACCCTCCCTTCAGATACTTATAGACATTGATGAGGTCCTCTCTCAGTTGTCCATTCTGGAGGCTGAATAGGTCCAAATCTATCAGCCTATCCTTGTAAGAGAGAAGCCCCAGAAATTAATAGAGTAAAAGAGAAAAATGCAGTTCTGAGAGGTTTTTTCTGCATTTGGCTTGGTTTATGRTCATATAGCTGTATTTGCCATGACTGATGCCACTGGACCATTGGTGCTAGATCTCTATCCCAAGTTATTTRTACTTTGTTGCATCCTTTTATACACAGGAAGGGAAAACCACTTTTATGGAGATACAGGGAAGATGTTTTCATGTACTCAATCACTGTTTAGAACTGTTGAATATAAAACAAATAGATACAGATATGAGAAAGAAATTTATTCCTCTGCTATGCTTTCAAAGTCTTAAACAATACAGAGAGGAAGCACTGTGTTATTATTTTTCCAAAAAACAGTATCTTAAATATTATAATTATCACCAATTATTTGTACGGGCACTACTGAATCCAGAAACCTTTCCAATCCACTTCATTTATAATTCTATTCCTTACTTTCTTTCCTATCACAAGTTTCAAWTCATGTCCTTTGTTTGAAAGCAACAAGACTGTTGCCATGGTTTAATTCCATGGAGTATCATTGTAATTAGTGGAAATGCTTTAGCCTACATCCTACTGGTGTTAGTAATTCAAACATCTCTCATTTGCACTTTTCTTAAATTTTAGATTGGATTTGATTTTTACAGTTATTTGTCCTGTTATTTTCTGGACACTTCTGATATTTCAAGTGCRGCCTTTAACATTAAAACTGTCTGCTGTGATTTAAAACAAATAATTAGTTTTGTTTTCTGTTTACCTATGTTTCTGGTCCCTATTTTCTTCCTTGTTGATGGAAATATACCAGAAGTGGCTAACTTCTGTTTCCACCCATCCCTGATCTCTGTTGAGGTGYTATGAAGCAAATTAATTTTTAATGTGTCATGGTAAGTGTGGTAAAGGCTTTTTTCTCTGGATGAGRGGATTTTTTTGTTTGCAAAAAAGAATAACATCTGTCAATCTCTGTGCTTGTTCCTTAGTCTCCTTTTCATGTCAAGATGGGAAATGGAGTTGATGAAAACAAGAACGCAATAGAGTGAGCAGCTCTGCTCTGTTCATGAGTGGTTTATAAGATTAAGACAGGTTTATTTGAGCCCCTTTACTAAACGTACCAGTATGAGGCATGTTATGGGTCATTCCAGAGACAAAATATCATTTAKGCTAAGACAGGAGAGGACTTGCATTTTTTCATGACTTCAGGTTTATTTGGGAGATCAGAGCTGCAGCTGCAGACCTTCTTCCCCAGAGAGAAATTAGAAGCTCCTAGCACTGGTGGTCACATAGCCTGGCATGAGAAGAATCTCCCAAGCAGGGGATATTGGGGGGAAGAAACAAAGACTTTGGTCATACTGGGAGAAGACACAGAACAGTGTGTGAGATGGCCTTGGGAACTGGAGAACAGCTTTCCTGATCCTGTTTCTGACAGCAATGCATTTGGCATGGTTAGTAAAGTATATACTTAAACCACCATTTGTTTCTTTCCAAATTGAAAGAGGTAGAATGATAGAAATCAGATTTGCTATTTGTCTGATTGAATTGACAGGGAGTTTTCAGAAACAGCACTCCTTCCAGGTGTGTGCCAGTGGCCAACTGTGCTCTGTCTTAGAAAATAAGGTTAAAACAAGACCTTGGTTTGGGAAATGTAATTGCTGTAATACATAGGCTCTGGGCAGTGAGACCAGCTTGACATCTATATATTTTCACCTCTGTTACAAAGCAACATTCCACATCATCGCCAAATTCCTGGCTTGAATTCTGTGCTACATTCTCCTAAACCCCCTTAAGAGTCTAAATATGTGTAAGGCTGTTTAAAAATGTGCTATCACCTGTGCTATTCGCCTACCTACAATTAGCACAGTGATTTTTGTCTGCAGAGTGGAATTGAGCTGATTGAAGTTGCAAAGTCTTGTCATGTTTTAAAAAGTAAGGGAAGAAATACTGTCTAAAATAGCTCTGTTTCTAAGCAGAAATTATCTTAATAATTCTCAAATACATTAGTTCTTTAATTCCCTCCGCCTGTGTGTGTGTGTTTGTATTTGAAACATCAGATGTAGGACAAAGTATTGAGAGTGTTTAGGAATAATTCATTATCATCTCTGACTTTTTTGATAAAGACATTCAATCTTGCACAAGCTTCACTTTTTCCGGCATGTTGTTTTTTTTTTTCTTTCCTGTGCCAGATGGATACTCTGTATTAGATAGTGCAGYTTTATTTTTATACATTTAAGTGCTTTAAAGTTTCTTTGTTTATAAAAGTGCTGCCCRGGAGCAGAGTCTTTCCGTGTCTCACATACCCAAGTCCCCTCCCCTCCACCTGCTCATTTAGAGCAACATAAATGCGTGCTGCTGCACTGAGGCGGGGGAGAGCTCCCATCAGCAGTAATTGTTGACCTACCACAGTTACAGTCAGTGATCAATAGATACTATTTTGCTGCACAGCAACAGCGCAGGGAAATTGTAGACCCCACTGAGACTTTGTTTTCGACATGCAAACCCAGCTGATGGCCTTCAACTCTAACAGATGTCAGAGAGTGACAGGCACCCCGGGGCACCCTGAAAGTACTGCCGGAACCTGGCTGGGGAGSGCTCTCAAATTACAGAGTGCGTTCTAACAAATCACATCAAAGTGGAGAAAAACCCTGAGCKGAAGAAAATTACTACTTTCATTTTCTTTCTTGTCTGGCGCTCCGGCAGAGTGCGCGGTGCCGTGCGCGGCGCTATCGACCGCTGCGCTAATGAGCACCAAAGCTGCGGGAGACCGCGCTGCTCCCGTGCTGCTGGCCRACAGGATGGGACACAGGGGCAGCTGGGCAGATCAGGAAGAGCCCACACTCCTAGGAACATATCAGCTAGCTTTGTTACTTTGGCATATGCAATCCGTAAATAAATATTTGCAGTCCGTAAATAAATGTTTGCTGATTTTCTCTCCTCACATGATTATGCGGATTCAATGTAAATGTGGATGTTTTTCCCCTTTTGTCTGCTGATTATGTGTACAATATTTAGCCCATCTGTATCTGCGTTTAGCAGATTTAGCCCATTTATCTGCAATGTCTTCATTCCTGGAGATATTAATTCAGAAGTAGGACTTGTCCGAATAGTGCATTTTTGTCTYGTTGATAGATTTGGACATCTYTGGTCACRATCTGTAAAACTGAACATGCCWGTAACTACAAAACTAAACATGCACRGGGTCTTTCTTGTCCTAAARATACTTCAAAGTTCAGTGAGCTGAAAGTATATTAATGCTTAGAGAAACYCTGTCTCCAAAAGAAAAATAAAAAGATAGCTGTCTCTGTATTTCTTTTTCTGGGTCTTAAAATGGATTACTATCATTTCACCAAGTGGAATGTCACCTCGTGTCACTGAGGTATATCTTCAAGTTCTCTTATCTTTGAAATACCTCATTGCTGCTTATACTTTTGCAATCTATCCACTCTTCTCATACATGAAGAGTCTCATTTTAGAAAATGGAAATAGTTTTGTACTTCAAAAGAAAACTGTTCTTCTGACAGGGAAATAGAAAATGTAGTCAGGAAGATGGTTCAGTCCTCTCCATTTGCACCCTGATGGAACCTGAGGACCATGGAAGAGACCCTCTCCCAAAAGCAGCTTTCTCAATGGACTTTTATAATGGAGTTATAAAATGGTGCCAACCTGATCCTATAGGTAGGTCTAGGACACACAGAGAGCTCACCAGCTTGTCCTGGGCTTGGAGTCATCTTTCCTCTGAGCAAAATGAAGAGCATAAATTTTGCATTGTGCAATGTGCCTGAGGAGAGCATGTACCCACTGAGCTCCCCAAACAGGCAGGGCTGGCCCCTGTCTGTCTGCAGGGACACTATAAAGTTCTTCAGAAACAGAGGCAAAGCATACAGCTGGACTGTCGCCCTGAGTTTTCTGCCTTCTGTCTTYGTGCTGTAGATTCTCATGCAGCTTCATGTAAACAATGTCTATTTTTAGAATGTTTACATAGTTCTCCTCTGAGAGAAGAGATGATTGATGGTGATGTCCACCATCCAGGTTAGAGAGGTGGCGACCTGTGTAGCCAATCTCTTGACCTTTGTACAAACGTATATAAATGGAGTCAGATTCTTGAATTAAAGAGTTAGTTCCCATGAACTGGTGCTGGTGGCCTCATCTTTCTGTCCCTGAAGCTGGGACACTCCCAGCCTCAGCGATCAACACTGGACTGAGATCTGGAGGGTGAATTCCAATGTTCTTAGAAGAATATTAATGGGTAATTTAGACCATAGTCCCATACAAGCTCACATAACACTATACCTAGATTTTCATTACAATACAATGAGAAGACTGCTTGTTTTCTTATGAAAATAGTCATATTCTCAGAGAAAATAGTCTTGCTCTTCAGAAAAGTTTTGTGAATGATTTCTGCTAATACTTTTGTTATAACTCTTCCAATATCTTTGAATATGATGTTGCAAGAATCTGACAGTGCCAGTCTTGAGTAGCTGCTGCAAGCCCTCTTCTAGATGGCCCATACACTCTGTGTCTGTGGATCTCTTTTCATAAGGGCAAGACATACATTTTGAATGGTCAGAGAGGCAGAATGTCCAACAGGACAACCATAACAGAGACATCATGTTGCTAAGAATTGGCTGATTTGAACTATCATGAGTTGTGTTGTGAAGCAAACAACTATCAGTAAGGAATTCACTCATTGTGTTTATCTAATAAACTGTGCAGTGTCATGCTCAGAACCCTGATCATGGGAAATGCAAACGTGCCTTATACAAATGAGTATTAAGAACATATTGCACACGTATATTTTTATCTACCTGCAAAGAATTTAGTGTAGATACAGTGGAAATATTAGGAGTTTAATTCAAGCGCCATCATTAGCTTGTGTCTAATTGTACAGTAAAACAAAGAATAGTGTAATCACAGTACTGATACAGAAAAACGTCAACCATAATAATGATACTACTAAATTTGCAACAGACACTTCTACCTCTTTTCCTGGGGTTTTGTTCACCCTTCCCCTCCTCCATTGGATCCATAGGTCAGTGGCTTCTACTCTGGGGTTTGGTGTATGCAGAAGTGTTAGGAGGCATCACTGGTATCTGGAGTCCTTTCCCAGGAGGAATATGGTGTTTATTTTAGTGGTTTCTACTCCCAYGATCTTCTTGAGATCCACCATTTGTGTATTTGCTAACACTTCTATATTRTTCTTTTTCTTCATTGCTCCTCGCTGCCAGGTTATATTCCTGTTTACTGTACATACTAGGTACTCCTTGCATGTATTAAACACTATTTCTTTGTCCTATTTTGCRGTGGTGYRGAGCTTCTCTSGGGGCTTTYRCCCRYGCTTCCTGSCCAGCTCTGGCACTGGYRTTGCAAWAAAGGTACGGTCCTSTATTCTGGAATACAGTTCTGATYCARTGGCTSCTTGCCTTGGCAGAAGCGTGAACAATGYGAGAAATAAAAGGATGGAACWCYGGTGGRRAACTTCAACTGGGTTTTATTAAATCCACACRGCTTCCTTYCACCCAGKAGTCAGTCCCYYGAAGCCCACTGAACTCACAGGTTTTCACCTTAAATATGGGGGTGGGGGAGTGGGGAGGATACAGCTTGGAACCAATCCAGAATGGGAAGGGAGTGACCCCAAACCTAAATGACAACCCATAGAACAAATCAAGGAACAAAGGGAGAAGGGGAACCTAGACCTTGCCAATCACTCAAAGCCTTCACCAAAACGTTCTAGACATCAGGGTGAGGCCTCGAAGTGACAGACAGGATCCAGGTGTCACATATATGATGATTGATTATTAATGATAACTGGGGTAAACCAAAATGGGGTAAAACATGGGGTACATGGAAAAAACCATTGTGAAACAGTATAAAACGAACAGATGCATATAGAAAACTGGTAAAACCCCAAAACACATCACTACACTCTTTGCTACCCCAAAGACCAGTTCTGTCCAGTCCCAGGTGTTCTCTTTTCTTGTCTTGAGGGTTTTGAGGTTTTTAACAGAAAATTATGAAGATCGGTGCACAGCTGTGGGGTTATCTGTACCAAACACTGGACCCACCTCTTGCCATGCCATGTCAGTATTTACCYATGCCTTTTCCAGCATCCCCATTTCACAGGGACTCTGCTCTCATGCCAAGGCTGCATTTTCTGCACTACCACATTGTGAGTCATAAATATCTCATTCTGCCAGAGGCCTTTCAAACTCACTGCAGCAATGTGAACTGGTACCAGTAGTGGCAATTCTCTATTAACAGGTCTGCGTGGTCATAGAAATAAAAGGTGCTTTTGATTGAATACACGTGGGCCTTTTTAATGTGGTGCTTATACTTCTCAAAAGTTCTCCTTGTTATAAAATAACATTGCAGCAAAAAATACCTTCTTTTTGCCAATGAAGGACTTCAATTTACAGTACAGAGCAGGAACACTATATTTAAATATCTTATGTTCTGGAAAGCTCTCCACCCCCACACACACTCTGATAAACTTTAGCTTTTAAGATTCTCCAGCTGTGCCTCCTGCAATAATTGGGGTCATTAGTCTTTGCCTCCCTGGGCTAATTACCAGCACAATCCAAATGTCATCAGCTGAAGAAATGCRGCTTGAACAGGTTAAACGATGCAGCCACATGCAGGCAGAAATAAGGGGGAAGAAAAAAGATAAGACTGGTTTTTGTGCCTGTTTGTATTTGGTCCTCTAACTTAAACACCAAGCTGTACTTGCTTCTATAGGCACTGTTTGCTTTAACAGAGTCCTAAGTGTTCATTTACTGTGAAACAGGCACAGAAGAGATGTTTGTATCTTAATTCTGTTCATACATTAATTGTGTTCTTCTTAAGTAGAAATGAAGTCCTTTAATTTTGGTCTGAAGGGTGCTGCATTTGAACGACATTTGAGGATCCAGTAACTTAAGTTCCTGTATGATGAAAAACAAAGATTTTTCCAAGTYTTACTAATGTTAAAATCTTAAAYATGGGCTGGAAAAGCCACAAGAATYRCCAATGCACTGTAATATGAACTYTTCTTTTAAAATCAAGTTTTGAAGATAATTTATGAAGAATTGTATGTAAAAATACAAATTAAGAGAAAGAGATGTAAGATGTATCTTTCTTGTACAGAAAAGATTCTAATTTGGCCTAAAAGTATAACATGAACATTAAAATKTTAGAAATAAATTCTCAAATTCATGCTAACATATAGAAAGCATCACTTTAAAAGCTTTGCTTTGGCAAGTGTGCTCTTTTTGACCTCAGGAAAATTGTATGGTGAAGTGCATTCCTCTGATGAATGGAGGAAAAAATAAGTTTTCACCTCAGGTCCAGAATTTTGCTCTAAATTGATGGTTGTGGATTACATAGCCTGTATTTTGTAATGGGGTAAATCAAAGGTTCTTCTAGCTTCTGAATGCAGTTTTGAGGAAGAGTTCATGACATCACCTCATGTTTCAGGCAACTTACAGTCATGCCAATAAGTCAAAATGGTTCTATGAGGAAAAAATGCAAATGGTTGGGTCTCTAGGGAAAGATTGCAGGTATATTTGCATTCCTTTAATTAGAGCATGAGATAGCAATGTGCTGTATGCAATATGTTTTCCCTAGATAAGTATATACAGGGCTCAGCTGCGTAGCTGTTGCTGGGAGCTGAACTTCAGGGCAAGTTTTTTGTTCCTGAAGAGTGGATTTAGTGAAGCTGCTTTAGGACCATTGACAATTTGCTGGATTTGATCATTCAGAGCTGCAGCTTTTGCAGTATGGGTAGCTTTGTATTGCTGCGTGAGGAAAGGAAAATGTATCTGGCTTTTATGCAGAATATCTGAGCTTACCCTCATGTGTCACACGAGCAGTAAGAAGAGATCTGAAAGTTAGCTTTAGGCCTGCTGTTCATGCTTGCAAGAAAATGTTTCACAAGAATGAGTTCTCAGGAAATGAAATAGTTCTGTTCACCTAAGTCTTATTTTTAGCAATCTCACCTGAGAATCACAGAATGGACTGAGTTGGATGGGRCCCAGAGGGATCATGGAGTCCAGCYCCTAATGAATGGACCATACARGGATTGAAACCATGACCTTGGCCTTTTTAGCACTGTGCTCCAACCAACCACTCCTCCATTTACACTTATAGCTCCTGTCCAAGTTTTGGATCTTTTCAGTTCACACAGTTTTGAACACCCTTCAGGCTGTCTCTGGAGGAGAAGGGCAACATTTTTGAATACAATAGCTGCACAGTTATGTGGGAGATGTGCCAAATTCCCTATCTACTGAGTGCCAGAGATGGGAATGTATGTAGATTAGGAATAATTTGTAGCTAATGTAGCATATTCACAGCTTGACTGAGTCTTTTATTACAGATTCATGATTTCAGCTGAAACAAAATGCTTTCCTTTGTCATAAAATGCTACATATAAGAGGAAGGGTAGGCTGCATGGGCAGCAAACACCTGTTTAGATCCCATCACTGCTMCAAGTGGCGGAATGGTAAGGTTTTYKTAGCTGTAAAATTTCACTAGAAAATAACTTCTCAATAGTGTRTAGGTGTCATTTACAACTTGTCCTACTCTTGAAGAAGAACAAAAATGTGGACAGGGAACTAAGGGGCAAGAGAGCAACAGGAGATCTGCAGGCAGAAGATGTGGAGTGAAGTGTATGTTGTGAAATTGTATCTTGTTGTGAGCAAGAGCCTCCTGTATTCCCACTGGTGCAGATTATGGGCCAGGAGGGATAGTTAAAGGAGCAGTTTCAAAGTGCAAAGRATTCCTGAGAAGCCAGGGATGTTTTGCAAAGATGAGGGTTACAGTCCATGTGCCTGTTCCTTGTGCTTGGGATGGAAACATGGGAGTGGGCTGAGGGGGCCTAAGAACCTCTCTGGCAGTTAGGRAGGAAGGTTTTCTCACAGACATTTTCAGATGAAAAGTGAAACTGACTAAAAAATTTCTATTGGAATGCTAGAAATTAATGCATACTTTCTCAAACTGAAATTTTGATTGATAGTATTGGCTTTCTTCCCCTAAGGGAATTGAAAATTAGATTTTCCAGAAATGTACTGTAGTTGAACTGCAGAGGGTGCAGGACACCTGACTGTCTCTTTTGTGCCTTGGCTGTGCAAAAAGAGTTTTCAGTCTCACTTCTCAAGAAAATGCAATGGAAATGACAAAAGTTTCTCAGGGYTGGTCAGCTAGTGAGCACTGAGTTGTGTATTGTTTCTGCAACAYGGGTATTTATGACAAACCCTCTCTGCAGTATGGTTTGCAGCTGAGGTTTTTTTGCTGCCCATGACTCTTTGTGAAAAAACACTGTTTCATTTTAGAACCAGCTGAGATCAAAACTTGCCATGTAGCCTCATGACAAATTATATTTTGTTCGTGTTTTAATATCCAACATAACTTATTATGTTTTTTCATAGATCAATTCATCTGTTTGCCTGAGAAAGCTGTCAGAAAACCTATTTATTTGGTAATGTGCTGTATACACTTAGGAGTATTTCGCATTTCTTGGTAACAAATTACCAAAGTGCATTTTGAAAGCTAGTTGAAATCATCCAGAATTTTTTTTTTTCTCTGTAAGAGAGTGGAGGTGTGTTGAGTTTTGTTTTCTTTCCCTCTTCAGTTTTATTAAATTTAAGTTTGAAAGGTGTTTTTCCAGAAAAATCTGTTCCATAATTGCAAACTTAAGAAGTGCCACTGATGCTGCTGTCCTACCAATTCCAACAGAAGTTTCCTGCCATCTCTCTGTATAAGTGTGCTCAGAGTGTGCCACAAATGATTCATTACCTAGAGCAAATTCAATAGGTTTTAACAAAAATAATTTTATTTACAGGCAAAGCGAGAGATTGTTCAACAAAAATAATAAAAGTCTTTTATTTGAATCACTTGAATAGACTGCAACTGGCTGCTGGGCTGCAGTTCTGAATGAAGCTGCAAATGGAATGTAAATTATGAATATAAACACTATTATCCATTTTTCCAGTTCATTTCTCTTGTGTGGTAATTCTGCCTGTTACCCTTTCTGATTTATTATAAGCTCTGTCAACAGGAAAAAGAAATTAGAGATCAACAAATGTACAAGGCCTATGTATGTGTGTGCATGTTTTTGAGACTGAATTTTTGTGAAATAGTGGACCAGAGCACTGGGTTCTTAAAAAGATACCTATGTCTAAATCATTTGCTGCATCCTCATGTTGCTTCACACCATGAAAACACCAAACTTTTCAAGAAGAAAGGTTTTTCTGTTGCTTTTGTTTTACTGCAGATAAAATTATGTMTTTTCAGAATAAAATACTCTATTATGGATTTTCCAGTGGAGCCACTACTAAGCCCACCTCACTGACTGCCCCAGGATTCCTTTTCGGTGGAGGACAAAAGGTAGAAGGCTCCCAAGCTGATATYTCTATTGCCTCTTCTATAGCACTGTAGAGAAATTATATGTGAGGAGTGTGTTCCTTGCCTGAAATGATCTTTGAGATTTCTTTTAACTTAGGGGCTTGGATGGAGTTTTGGTGATAGGGTAGAGCCACTGTTTTACCTCTTTGCTCTGTGCCAGTTGTACAGGGCTTGTTCAAAGTACTGTTTCTATTATGTTACCACAGCCTGTGTACGTGGACTTCAATGAGTACTAGTCTTCAAGTTACKCAAGACTGAAAGGACCAAATCCTAAATTACTGAATGGTGATGGTCAAAGTTTGAGGAATTAACTGAAATTTCACAGCTCTTAGCCAGCAGTATGGAAATGCAGCAGGTTTGTCATTTCATAACAGCTCCCCTCAGCTGCTCTTTCTCTCTCTTACCAGTTTTCTCCTGCTCCAGAATGAACTCTCCAACAGCTGCAGTCATTCAGGAATGTCCATTGACTCCAGTGGGGGTCCTGCAGGGGCTGGAGCATCTCCTTCCCTTCCTCTTGGGCCTTGGCATTTGTAGGGCTGTTTCTCACGTTTTTCTTGCTCCTCTCTCACAGATGCTGTGCAGAATTTTTTATCATCTGAAATATGTCACCAGAGAGGAGCCAGCAGCGTTGTTGATGGGCTCAGCTGTGCCCTGCAGTAGGTCTTCTGGAGATGGCTGTGCCTGCCATGGGACAGCCTTGACCCCTCCTCACAGAAGCCACCTCTGCTGCACCTGGGCACCTGCAGTCAGTAYGGGAAGCAGCGCAGAGCGTATCTGGGATACATGGGGAATGATCTCCACATGCCTGGTGTCTTCTCTGCCCAGGGTGTTAGGAATATGTCATGCYCTCACCTACTGATGTAGCCTGAGTTCTAGAGATAAAATTCAGCTGTTTTCATCTGGCTATTAAAAATGGTGGTAATGGTCTTTTTAACGCAGCTTGTAAGTTTAGGGTGTGGCATTGCTTTTTCTTGGAAGCTCACAGGTCCCTAAGGTCTCTTGAACCATTGAAGAGGTTTGACAGTAAAAGAATAAATTGGACATTTAACATGGATAATAAAAATCAGAACCATTCCCTTTCACTCTTCTATTCCTAAATTGTTTAGAAACTCTTTTTTTTTTCATCCTTTTGATTCCATTAAAACAACAGGAAGATCTGTACTTCCGCTCTGTAACTACAATTCTGTTTTCTTTCCTGTATTAGTGCTGTGTGAAAAAGCCACAGAATCATACAATATCTTTCTTCTTCGTTTCATTTTAAGGTCCTCTTTGGTGTATTAAAGGCAATAGTTTAAATGTAATTTTACTCATCTTTCATTTCAGAAGCAATGTTTTCTAAAGTAAGCACTTARTAAGAGAGTATATCTGGTGAATGTGACTGCTCATTTAGTAGGTCCTCCCAAGACGCCTCTACTGAACACGTTATTGATCACTGAAATCAAATTAGGAAAATTTCTCTTAACTTCTGGAAGCTGTTCTATTTTTTAAGGCAAAAATACTGTCTTAAATCCCAGTGTTCATGGGCAAAATATATGCATTCTTGTTTTTTTTTAAATTATCAGCATGTACCTTACTCTTAATTATTAATGACAGAGCTTTATTCCTGTGTGGATATCTTCTTGCTGCTTCTGAAATTTTTGAGAAAGACTTGGAATGCTTTGTGGGGTTGATCCAGCAGGCAAGCTGTGCTTTTCCTTTCAGAGGGATGAAGAAGCCTTCCTACTGCACATGAGGTACAAGATATACAGATATAAGCCCTCTGAAGAGAAATCATAGATTTATTTTTAAGGAACTTAGAAAAATATAWGTTTATAAAAAAATCATATTGAGTTGACAGATACTCTTCTTCTCCCATAGTTTGTATAGCCTGGCTTTAAGGAGCTCCACATTTTTGTGGAAACAGGAACATCTACTRTTTTAGGAGGAAGAAAAGGACTAGTGAGGGTTTTAACTTCCTCTGTTCTTTACATAGCTGTATGAAGCAAACTCAAGCTCCAGGAAATTTTAGTGCAATTAATTTACAGGGCAAGTGTTCATCTCATAGGATGTTAGAGATACAATATGCATTTAACACTCTTTCTAAACATGCTTTATTTTGTGAAACTGTCATTTCAGACTATGCAAAAAGACTTTCTAAACACACGTGAGAGAAATGAGAAAAAGCCTACACAACATCACAAAACTGATACRTGGTGGGACACTGCATAGACCTTTTGAGGTAAGCTTCTCATGTTAACCTGCTGTTGCAGTTGACAGAAGTAAAAGCCCGACCTATTTTTAGTTGTCTGCTTTAGGATGAGATGAATCGCCTGCTAGAAGGAATGTATTCACAACATGAACTTGAGAGGGAGCCCGGGGTGACTAGCTCAGATTTAAATGTCTGTGCTATTAGATTAGGGAAGAAAAATCCCATTCCTCTTACCTTATTTCTTCTTGGTGCAAGGTGGGGAAATTTGACAGGTAGTTGATTCTGTGTGTAGCTGTTGAGAATAACACATTTGTAGGCATAAATGTCTTAATTCTATTCCCAGTAATATTTAACAAACTGCAAATAGAGATCGGTATCTTACAGAAAATGCATATGTTCCTGGCAAGTCACCTTCAGGGGAATGAGCTTACTTACAGCCTTGGAAAGAAGAATAGTTTAATGATATACTTCTGCTTCACTGGTTTAATATCCTTGCTTTAAAAGAATAAGTATCATGCTCATCTTCTTGAGGCTGTTGTTCAGATTCAGTTTTACATTCTTACATGGTGCTTGTAAGTACCACATATTTRTCTGCACAAAATCCCTGAAAGAAATGAAAAAGCTACTTTTCCACTTTCCATAAATGGGACTCTTAAGCACAGGGCTTTGCCATAGGCCGTGTCCCACAGCAAATCTATCCCAGATGAGGAGACTTGAATATATCTTTCCCAAGTCCTCTGCTTTAATTAGAGCAATCCTTTTCTTCTACAACAGACGTCGATAGGAAACCTCGTCTGTATGAAGTATACGTATGTGATGGTCATAACAACCCTCTGTTTCTCCTGTCAAGGGATTGATTGTACTAGCATTGATCCAAGTCCTTGCTGATGAAGTTGTGTTTCTTCTTGAACAGGACGCAGTTTATCACTGTGTGCCAGGCCTGTAGAAATGTACTTTGCCTCTAAAGCCACTCACATATCTCTAACATAACACTGAACAGTGAACTGATTTCTAAAAGGAACAGCAGGGTAATCCTCAATGGTTTTTTTCCACAAAGAWTCTGTACTTATGGAAGGGCTTGATTTAATCTGGTTGCAAAGAGARCTTTTATATTTAATGAGTTAAACCGCAGAAAACATTAAAAGATGAACATATCTACAGAAAAATTCCAATTCTGCTAAAATTTAGCTTCCTGCATGGGTAGGTAATTCAAGAAGCCCCCAAAGCCATGTCACTGGTCTGTATGTGTACATACATGTATGTATACACACATGCAGGACTTAGCACAGTACTGGAGCTTTCCTATTTTCRATCTAGCTGGCTGGGGCACTGGCTTGGGCACAGCTGCAAGACCTGGATCAGCTCAGGCTGCAAGACTTGCTGGAGCAGTAGAGGAAGATTTTGGACTTCTGGCATGGCTGAACCTGAAAACATGTTTGCATAAATTAGGTTGCACCTGTTTTTTCAATGCTGTGCTACATCTCAAACTGAGGATGTTTTGGAACAGTACATAATAAGTAAGGGCAACAATAAAGTTGTCTCACAGCACATGGTGATACACAATAAAGTTGAATTTTTCTCTGACTCACAATTACAGTTATTGTTTTATAGAATCTCTCTGTATTGATTACGCACAAAGCTGTTTTTGCAGGTGAAAAGGAGGTTAAATCCCAAGCACTTTAGTGACAAACAGAAAAAAAAAGTCTTTATATGATTAGAGTCAAATATTAAGTGTCACTATCMTTCCAGGCAAGGAGAAGGAATTTACAGAGTTGTGTTTGTCCATGGAAAGGTGTCTCAGCCACTGAAGAACCTGCTGCTGAAGGGTGGAGGTCTGGCCTTTTGTGCCTGCCACAGAGACATGGAAAAGCATATTGCAGGTGCTGATTCAACAGAATGACCAGAGCAGGAACGGATGTATTTTACTCTTCACCATAACTTAAAATTTTATTTTTGGAGCAAGCAGAACTTCTTGTCATAGCAAATTTCCTATTCTTGACCCTACTGAAATGGCATGTAACTAGTTGTT
>QVAJ01000005.1:7993092-8017259 GCA_003546035.1 Mixornis gularis | reverse complement strand
GGAAAGGAAAGGAAAGGAAAGGAAAGGAAAGGAAAGGAAAGGAAAGGAAAGGAAAGGAAAGGAAAGGAAAGGAAAGGAAAGGAAAGGAAAGGAAATTCCTATCCAGATCTAATTCCTACGCATGCATGCATTTCCATTGGCTTCATAGGGATGACTTGTGGGTAAGATACAGTCACACAATTAACAGTGTTGCAGAACTGTGTCTTAAATCAATGCTTTTTCTTTCCCAACAGCCAGACACCCTGAGGAGTGAGAAAACAGAGCCTGAGGAAAAATTGATAGGATAGRTTTCTACACTAGAAACAAATGCTCTAATTTGTGTTTGTAGCAAAAATGTGCTGTCTAATGCAAAGCAGTTTTGTTCATTAATGCTATATTCTCTTGCCAACACCCTCCAACAAATAAAGACCAGGTTTTGCTTTAATTTTGAAATGCTTCCAGTCGACAGTTACCTTCCTTTTTTTTTTCCCAATAATTGTTAGTACTAGAGTTTATTGCCAAAATTAAAGCAAGGTAAATTCTATAAACCAGGAGTTTATGCAGTTTTAGTGTTATGCTTTTAACTTGCTGGTGCTTCTATATGAAGAAAAGAATATACTGCATTATGTTTAGGGACATAACTTTTTTTARTTTTTTTTCATCATATTTTTATGTGTTCTATTTTTCCCCTCTGAGCTTTATGGAAAATACCACATTTCTTCCTATTCTCTTAGACTTTTTTTTTCCCCCCACAAAGGATTTTTGAGACTGTGCTGGGTTTCCTTTCAAGAGAGTAGATAATCACACAGGAGACAGTGGTCTGAGGTAAAACATACTGTGTCTGTTTGAATTCTTGTTGAATCCTTGTACTGAAATCAGACTGAGGAGCCGGAATGCTTGTGTAGATAGCCAATGAAATTAAAGTTGAGGAGGAAAGCTGAAAAACAGTGGGAAAYTATGGAAATCCTAGCTCTGTGTGTTGGATGACAGATCCTGCAGGGTAGTGTCTCACCAATAGTGGCTTGAAGTTTTGTACCTGGGGACRATAACTTGCTACACTAAAACTGGAGCCCTGAGACCCTGGATCACTACAGAGTGCTCAGGGAGCTGCCACTGGAAGGATTGCCTTTCCTCTGCTCAAAGTAGGAGCAGTTGCTAGGAAGTTATGATCAATATTCATCTCCGGTGTTTCAGAAATGGAGCTAAGGGGTGGTTATGTAACACAAATTACAACTTTTTTTTCCTTTTTTCCTTTTTCCTTCTCAAGGTAGCATTAACAAAAGTCTGGATCTAAGTAACATTGGGACAGCTTGAATTTTAACCTGAACTGGTAAGTGGGACCTTGAGGCCATGATCTAACARCACTCTTTGATGAACAGAGTGCCTGGATCCTCTCCCTGAGATGAAATGCTTACAGATGTCTTGGTAGCAGAGGTAGACTTGCTGCCTAAAGAAACAGGAAATTATTCCTATTAGCTCATACTGAAAAAACATTAATCAGGCAAATGTTGCAGCTCAGCAAGAGCACAGCATAGATCCTTGAATTAACTTCTAATAAGCAGGGAACAGCTGAGCTTATTAGCTTATGCACATCACCTAAAACATAGCCTTATAGTTTTTGAAATGTGTGACTGGCTACCTCCRTGAGGCTGAATTGCATGATCTGCATGTATTATCGTTCAGCATATGCTCAGGGGTATTTGAACTTTCTCTCTTTATGTGGAATAAAATCCCTAGAGAAATCAGATATCTTCATTTATCCTGTCCCGCTGTCCAGCTGAGTCAYCAAAACAGTTTGAAACAAAAAATTTGGCATGAGGACAGTTGTGCATGTGCAAGGAGCTTAGAGTAGGCATTAGGAAGATAAATGCTGTTTTTCTCCCTTATCCCCAGAAGAGAGATATTTCTTTTGTCTCATGGCAGAGCACACAGGGAGATGARAAATTAATGCATGTAGGCTGACCGCTAGTGTCACTTTTTAAAAAATTAAATTGTTCCAGCTGTGAAATGAGTCTGCTAGTCTTGTCTACAAGTCCCACATTCCCAAAGGAAATTTGAATAGGAATTTTGATTAGTAAGTGGTTTTGGAGAACCTGGTGAACACAGGATGGTAGTTTGTCCTCCGTGTAAGGACCAAGGACTGTGGAGGTTCTTCAGAAAGTGAGGTTCTTGCTGAAGAGTTAAAACATAGGTTTAGAGCTGAAGGTTTAAATGGGTGGTCTCATCTGGTGAAATTTAGGTTACTGTGTGTGTCTTAAGAACCTATTTTCTAAGCAGCTGTTTTATCAGCATTGTTTTTTTTCAGGTGCAGAACAACTTGGGGGGCAATTTTAGGAGACATCAGACTGTCTTGGCAGAGGTGAAGGATTCCATCCTGAAAGGCTCTCCTGCAGCTGTGTGGTGCAGGCAGGTAGGTGCACACTGTCAGGCCCAGCTGCTCTCTGTAGACTTTGGACATTAGGGTTACACCCCTCCCTGAGATCATCAGGTACATGATAAGGATTTCTAAAGAAGCTGTAATCCACACACACCAGGGAACATTGTCTAAGGTTCCCTTTCAATTTTAATGTAACTTATTTCTCCTCTAAGAAGCATTCTGTCCTTGTGACCGAGCATGCTCATAAACACAGTCTGTTGGCAATGTTTGTTCACTGTTTGTTCTTAGTTATGTACTCAGTTTTGCCCACAGGTTGAAAATGTTCAGCTATACTCCACAGAAYGGCTCAAAGGCCTTTGAGGAAATAATCATGGAGATGAAGCATCCTTGTTCTGTCCAGTCAGTCCGTGCAGCAGCTCAGTGGCAATTGAAATGTCACTTGAAATAGAGATTTAAATTTTGTACGGGAACTACTAAAGTTCTCTCATTCCCAGCAATTTGAGAAGTTCAACACAGCAGGCTCCAACCTCTATTACTGCTTCAAACTGCTGTTTTCTCTCTTTACTGCTAGCATGAGGCTTCAGAAGAGACACCAGTAAAGACTATAGAGAATTGAATGTTATAAAACCTATGGAGACTCATTAGCATTTGTTGACTTTTTGCCCTGCTTCACAGTGAATGACTATATTATTCAGCTTATCTAAGTACAAKGAAGGAAGGAGCTCAGCTATTCCTTTTCTATTTCATTTTCTGTCCTTGGCTTTTCTCCCATAAATGTTAAATGAATAAAGACAGGAAAAATGTCAGTGATGACATGATCAGTTCCATTATTAACCTTCCCATAAACAGTCATGACTCCCATGCAGTCTCCCTTTATATTCACCATTCACAGRGTACCTTGCTAACAAGCTTGGCAAAAAAGACTTGTGCAAACTAAAATGAGAAATCAATTATCTTAAAACATTTTYCCGAGATGTCTCTTGTTTGCAGTGATTTAAAGCTGTATATTGTTGGGGAGGGATCCTGCACAGTAAGGACACATAYATATATATGTATACCTACAWATATCATGTCTCTTTCYTGGAGCTGTRAACAGACRAGGATGTATCTGGAGCCCTCTAATCTTGTACATGCCATTTTTGAGTTGTGTGAGTCCTTAAATTCAAAGATGGATCCTGATGAGCTGTGGATCAGAGGGTTGTCTGCAGCCACCACCTGCCTGTCTGTCAARGTCAGCCCAGTGCCTCCCCCAGTAGTTTGTGCTCCTTTCCATTGGCATAAGGGAAGTAGYGGCCACTTTTGAGGTTAAGCAAATGTAACAAGGGTTTATGTTGCAGTTTAATACTCTTTCGGGTTTAGGGTTTGGTGCTTTATTTGCAGTACTTTATAAACCCAAGAAGTTTCCAGATCTGTTTYTACAGTTTTTAATCATTAGTTATATTAAAGAAACATAAAATTTAGGGTTCTAAGCTTCTGCTGCTAACCAAGAGATTTTTCCATTGCAGCTGTATGTCTGCAAACAAAACAGGGAGTCTGATTCCCTAATATCTCCCCCCAATTCCCCCCAAACAAACAACAACAACAAAATCCAAAACAACAAAATCAAAGCCTCAAAACCCAGACTGGCTATTTAATTATTTAAAGGTGCCTATTCAGAGGCCTGAGCTTTGCTCCCGGTCTTTCTTTTCAAGTATGTGGCWATGTCAGCTTCTGAAAATATGTATGGTGGCAATCCAAGTTTTAAAATTTGTATACTGTTGTCTTTTCTGCACATTTTAGATTCACACAAGTGTCTTCATGAGGCTTTCCTTATCTAAGCTACCACTCTTCTCAGTGTATTATACAAACAYAGCAGTCTCTACTCATGGCAGTTAATGGTGGCATTTCAGATCCTAATGCCAGATATCAGGAAGCTRTGGGCTCTTGGGCTCTGCAAAGTGATGTTCAATCTGAGTCCTACATTGCCAACTCCCCTTACCAAGGAATTCAGGAATTATCCTAGGCAAGGTGAAAATGTCTGCTAGGGATCACTTCAGCCAGGCCAGAGTTGTGTGGTTTGAACAACAGCAAATGTAGCTGGGGAAATAACTGGAACTATACTGAGCAGAGGTTTAGTTTCCTCTTCTGTTTATGGGGTGGTGTGTGGGGAGGCAACGGAGGCATTCCAAGCCATATTTTTCTGTTTCTCTTGCTCCCGTGTGTACTGACCACAAAACACCTGTAGGATGTACATTTGAGACAACAGAACACGCTACACAGACTACTGGAATTATATGAGGATAAAACAGGGCTTAGGAAACAATTGTTGKTTGCAGTTTGAGTTCTGTTGATGAAAAAAATATGTCTAAGGGATGTTCACTGATCCCTGTTGCCTCAGAGGTCAAGAGTGAGCAGTCTCCTTCCTAGGAATCTTTTGGCTACCATCCTGCTGCTCCCTGCAGAGCAAGATTTGYGTTCTGCTTTTCTCTTAGCACAGAAGGAGTTTCTTTCCCTGATGACAACAATGTTGCTTTCCTAAGTCACAGGATTGAAAACTTGTTTCTTTTCTTTGACAGGGTCAAAAATGTTCAGGAAGCTAGAGGATGTTTTTGTTTTTCTCTCTAGATTGCTGTTGAAGGATTCGTGCTCCTGTGTGGGGTGGTTTTGAGCTCAAGACTTCAAACCTGTGTGAAATTTTTCAGCAGTGATGTTTCTGTGACTGCTCTCTTTCAAGCGGGACTGTCAGAAATAAACAAGAAGTTGTCAAGGTGACAAAACTCTTTTTATGCCATTTTCTGTCCTTCAGGCATACCCTGTACCCTGTGTTTACGTCCTGGTTCCAGCCAGGACAAGGTTCATTTCTGCAGTGGGCTGGAGGGGAAATGGCTGCAACCCAGAGTCTATTTACAGCACCTCACTTCACTTTGTGGAGGCAGAGGGAAGGAGCCTTTCCCAGCCTGGGGGGAGTGTGGTGACAGTGGGCTCAGTCCCCACCATGACCAGAGCATGTGAGCTCTGTGCCTCTCTCTTGTACATTTTTTAAATTAAAATTGCTGCTGTTGCTGTTTGCTTTTTTATCTCATTGATGTTTCCAGTAAATTATTCGTATCTCAACCCACAATCTTCAGCTTTTCTGCCTCCAATTCTCCTCTCCATCCATCTGCAGGAAAGAGGGAGAGGGAGGGAGGAGTGAGAGAGTGGTGCCTGGTTTGGAGTGGCTTCAGCTGGAACCCTGCATTGGGAAGCACCATTCCTAAAACATGAGAGTCTACCAGTGGAYGTGCGGGTTTAGCCAAGATTCTCATTTTAGAGTATAATATTTATTTCCGTTTTATTTTTTCTTCCTATGCTGCAATCCAAACTTTTGCAAAAAAAAAAAAAAAAAAATAAAAAAATAAAAAAAGTCTTTCAGGCTTTCTGGCAGGAAATGCATGTGGATGAACCAGTTGGCCTGAAGTGCTTATGTGCTGAATAAATGTCATTTTCCCCTTCTCAGAGCCAAGTGTGTCACCTGTGATGTGTCTAATTACTCTGAAGTCCAGGGTTTGTACCCTTTGGCAGAGCATTTACAATGAAATACATTTTCATGAGCTAAGGCAACTGTGTTTTATAGTGCTGTATATGCTGGTATAGAGAATAATCGCATTCCTAGGAATAAAAGAGATAACAAAATATTCCTCCAAATGCAGCGAAGTATGCCTGGAAGAGTCAGTTGAGATAATCTATTTCCATTTCAGAAGAAGGTTTGGGTTTTTTGGGGTTTTTTTGGGTTTATTTTTCTGTGATACATGTGTGTCAGTTCATGGTTTATCTTCTACAGAAAAGTAAAGGTAGTTAATTATTTCTTGTGACCCATTTAAAAATTGCTGTACCTGAATCAGTTCTGATTCCCAACTCTACCTTACTAGTGGACTTGTTAACCTAAGGCATCAAAAAATTAGATTAAATTGTATGATTTTAATTACATTTAAATTATCTGACTGTTGATGAACATATTTTAGATGACTTTACCAGTTTTCCAATTTTTGAGATTTCCATATATCTATGTAATTGAATATCTGAATTATGTTCTCAGCTTTTCATTTATAATTAAGAAAATATTTTTGGTATCACTAAAGAAATAGTAATTTGAGCATGAATGTGGTCACATAATAGGGAACATTAGAAAATCATCATCATCACCATCATCATCATCATGGACACCTTGATATTACATGGACAAATAAATGATGTTGTAGCAGTTGTAGTTTCTTGCAGCAAGAAAACTCCMAGGTAAGATTTCTAACTTGTCTTTTGTTTATTTAAATGGTCAGTGCAACTGCATCTTCTGCATGCCTGGTCCTTAGCAAGTGTGACAACTGCAAAAATATTTCCTATTAAGTGAAAAGTTACAATCATATTTTGCCAAAACTCTGGTCAGGCTTCTTTCTTTTTATCTTTACTTGAAGATATTCACAATGCAAAGTAGTTTGAAAATAAGCCTACAATAAAGTATACAAGGCCCATTTAAAAAAAAATAAAAATTCTACTAATGGTATTTTTTTATTCTTTGCTGATATATCCTTCAACATGGAATTATCACTTTCAGTTTTTGGTTTTTTACTTTAGGATCTGCTGATCTAGGAAAAGAATTCTTAATATAAAATGAAGCTTGTTATATGTTCTTTGCTGCATCAAGATTAGATATCAAGGTTTGGGGGCTTTTTTTTTGCTGTTGTTTTGGGGATTTTTTTGTGAAAACAAAACCTCTGAAGATAACCCAAAGTAACGGCTTCATTGGATTAATAGAATAGTGTTTTTCAATTTAACTTGGTCAATATTTTTCAATATGAAAGAAAAGCTGTAGTAAAGTTATAGAGTATAGMATTTTATTTTCTCTGTTCTTATGTTTATTTTTCGTTGGTTGGTTGGATTGTTTGGGGTTTTTAAGTGACCACCAAAATGTTCATGGTCTCTGCAGTATACCTCTTGATTTATTCAGATATCGAGTCTCCTTAGTCTTTTTTAAAAATCAAATTATGAGGCCTGGACATGAAAAATCTACTGAGACTGTCATTTTTTACTACCATCTGTGAGTTGTATTTCTTTAAAAACTGCCTTCTCCTGCTTGTTTCAGGTAATGAATCAGTATATTAAATTAAGTGCTACTTGAAGGATTAAGATACTACTGAAACTTGTAATAAATTTACACAGTCACCATGGTGAGAATACTTGGCAAATTTAGGGCTGATCTTGTATTCCTGTTATCTTCATGGGTAATTCCCACATTCCTCTATTCAAGCAGAGCAAGAAGGAGCCTCTTCTCTAAAGATACATTTATATATGCATGAATGAATGCTTCYAGGAGCCCAGAAACTCTTGCTTGTCAGCTTTCTGCACTGACACACAAGTGTTGAGGCGGTAGGAAATGGCAGTGCTTTTTATCAGGACAGCACAGGTGGATGGCCTTTGTTAACAATTGACAGTGGGATGTTAGGTGATGTGTTTTTCCCTAATGTCTCAAAAATACATTGTTATTTCAAGTTCTGAAAGCAAGCTAATGGCGTAAGCCCTGAGCTTTGGCCAGGCTAATGTATTCTGTGTATAGCCAGAGCTGTTACAGCAAAAGAATGTTTCCTTTACATCCATCCAGTATTTGTTTTCTTTCCTTACTTAACMTTTCTTCTCAGAGCACAGCTCACCCTGAGTTTTATATTGCTACTGCCTGTTTATTCCTCAGCTGTTTTCTTCCYTTCATTTCTGCTTGTCTCCTAAGGAAATGACAAACCAGAAACAGTTGAGTGGTCAAGTGTATCAGAAATAAAGCAAGCTGATGYATGTGGCATGGTTCAGTGGATAGAGCACTTCATTATGCATCTGAAAGAAGTTCTCTCTCTGCCACTCATTTTTTTTTTTCTTTTCACAGTGCTGAGCAAGATATTTTATCTTAATGTAGGCAACAGTGAGGCAGGCTATGTGCCTTCTTTTGACAACTTTGAAATTCAGGTTTGTAACATACTTTTTGGCATAGATGTAGCTTTTCCTAATTGTGGGAGGAGAACTGAGTAGGTCTGTTTTTGCGTGGCTGGCATAAAGTGGAAAGAACAGCTAACAAAGCAGTCTATTTTTCTGGAAACATTTCCCTATGGAATATATTCCTGTCTTTGATCTGTAATAGTTCAAGTGTGTCATCCTCTTCAGATCATCTCCCAAAGAACATCTTAAATTACATGATAACTGAGGATGGAGGTCATGGAGAATGTAGAACCTTGCATCTGGTGCAGAAGCGTTGTGTTATTCATGCCCTGTTTCCTGCTGTCAGAAGAGCAATCCCATGAGACAAATGTTCTCTACAGGACAGCACTGCAAAACAATGCCAGCCCTCGTGCACAACTGATGCCTGTCCTGCTGCAGCTTTAGGCTTCTCACCAACTTTAGGCAATACTCCATTTCACAGGTGCTGGGCAGAGGGATGCAACCACATTCAAGTGACCTTACATGGAGCCAGTGGGGGCTTATCCAGCCTGGTTTACTGCAGCATCTGTTGTGCCTGACCTGAGCTGGATTGGGCAGAGCCACTGGTGCTCTGCTAGTGCCTGGACCAGCAGTTGTATGAAGAGAAATTCAATAAGGCTCTGAAGTGACCTGCAGGCAGCCAGCCCAGCAGGGCTTGATGATTGCAGCAGTTTGGGGGTGGCAAGAACTGCACTGACACGATGCTCCACCTGATCTGGTGAATCCAGCAGGGCTGGAGCAACTGAGCCTGCTTTGGTCTGCAGTGAGGGCTGCAGGCAATGAAGTTGATTTATAAGAGACTGTCATCCACAGGTCATTTAACYCATCATGACATTAGTTCTGACACTGAGGGTACCAACACAACCTGAGTTTGGGTTTTCTGATTTTTTATTGAGTAGATGCTTGGCTTGGGAAACATAAAGCAAGCATCAGATAAGCTTTGGGGAAGAGGCCATTGTTCTTCCCTTTCCTTAACCAAAAAACTCCAAACCATGTCTCTCCAGAAATCCAAGATGAAATCTGCTTAGGCAAAAGATATTATGCTGATAGAGCAGACTGCTTGAAAGARATGTGTATTCATTATCTTTAGAACAGATGGAGAGCACCAGGAATGTTTTAATGGACTACAAAACCTGTAAAGTTTTTTGAATTCATGATTATACTGTCTTGTAAAACTCATAATTGCCTCAAAGAGTAATGAGTGGGCCTGAAACACATTCACACTGGTAGAAATGTGCACTGAATTTAATATAACCTGAGTAAGAATTAACTTGGATATGTTGAATTTTAATGTTAAACGATGCTTCTCATAAAACACTTCAAAAGCAGAAAGCTGAAGTCTGAAGAGAAAAAGCCRTAGAAACAAAGCAGGTCTCTGGTAGCTATTAATTTGTGAGACAGCATTTAGAGAGTACTTCCTTGTAGACTCATGATGAAAATAAAGTGAAAAAAATGGACTCAAAGTTGCAGGGCTGCAATGTAATRCACACTATGATTCATATGTATTATTATGAAGGTGCTGGAATAAAATAAAGGAACTGGATGTTCTCATTGGAATTCCCAAGATAGATTAAGAGGCAAATGGTTGTCTAAGTAAAGGATGGTATCAGAAAAAAAATGCAATAAATCATCAGATCTTTCCATCTGAGCCATCGTTTCATCTTGCAGATAGTTAGGGACAGAAAAAGTGAGGTCGTACATAAGAAATGTGTTTTTTTATTTTCCTTTTGTTCTAAAGGAGATATCAGCAGGTATAAAAGGTATAAAATCTGAAATAGTTCTCAATTCTTTTTTTTCCGTCTCTAGTTGGCTATGAGAAAGCATTTCTCCTCTGAAGGATTTTTTTTTTTTTCTGTTATATGATACTACCTGGCTTGGGACTTTTGGCACCATTTGCAGATTTTCATGAGAAGAGTTGTAAGACTAATTAGCAATTTCTCCTCTTGTCTGAACAAAGGCAGCAACTGGTGATAGCTGYGCTCAGAGAAGCTGAGGAAGGATGTAGACTGCTCCTAAATGGTGCAGTGCGAGATATCCCTGGCCACTTGCACATCAGTAAGTAGTAAGTGAACTTTTCTTGAGGGACCCTGGACCATTAGCTCTTAGGGGGTGCTTTGCTCATTCTTTTAGTTTGTGTTGCCCTCTGCCAGGGCTCTTGAGTGCTTTTTTTGTGACTGTCTGAAGCTGGTGGTCCTGACCATGTTCTGGGCTGGGAAAGTGGAAGCATACACTGGCCCTCTTTCTGTTCCCTACTGACCCTTTATCAAGGAATCATCAAAAACATTCTGATATCTACCTGACTGCATATCTAAAAATAAAAGGGAAGCTGCCCATGGAGAGGATGATAACTTAGCATGACTTAGCCTTAGCATAATCATTCCTGCCTGAACACTCAAGGTGCATTTTTTGACTTTTATTTTTTATAAAGATGAAAATATACTAAACTGCTCAAGAGAATTTCCATGAACTTGATGATATTAATATGTGACCACTTACCAGGGAAACCTGTTTCATCTCCCAATCACTGTCTGCGTGAAGGTCTTCTTCCTAATATCTAACCTAAACCTCCTCTGACACAGTTTCAAGCCTTTGTTTTAATTAATATAAAATAGGATGTAAATGACATATTTATGCAGATCAGCTTGTTGAGAGACTTTGGTTTTTTAAATCACTTTCCTGGTATCTCACAGAATCACAGAATYATTCAAGTTGAAAAAGACCTTTAAGATTATTGAGTCCAAGCCATGAGCAAAGCACCACTGTGTTCACCACTAAACCATATGCCCAAGTGCTACATCCACATCCAGGACTGTCACTACTTCAAAGCTTACAAAGCTAATATTTATTTTGCTAGTTCTATGAGTCTTGCATTGCAGTGAAACACAAAACTGCTCTTTTTAGAAAATAAAAATAATAAATAATCTCTCGTAGAATATGTGTAAAACAGTTTTCGAATTTCTTAGAGAAGCAGACAACTGCAATTCCATAGGATATTGTGTAAAAGGATAGAAAAAAACAGGTCCTTGAAGACCAGCTGGTATGCAGAAAGAATAGAACAGAGCCACTCAAAGAYGACCAGTAGGAGGAAGAATAATGTAAGGTTCCTAATAAAGGCTTCTTGTAGAAAAAAAAAGTCCTTTAGCTACAATATATAAAGATAACCAGCAAATTCCATTGTAAGGAAAAGGTATTTAGGTATGAGGGACCTGGAAACATTTGAGTGATTCCTCCCAGCAAGGATTCTTGAATTCGCATTGGTTATTACACCAAAAAGTCTGGCAACAGGTGCAGAATAAGTTAACACTACAGTTACTCTAACTAAATATTAAGTTCTGCTTTTTTAAACAGGAAATAGTACAGCTTCTGAATGTTCCTGGCCTCCACTTCCTATTGCATAGGCTAACAATTCTTCTGGAAGTCTTACAGCTTAGACGCCTCTATCTTAGATTCCACTTTAGCTCCTCTCAGAGTTTAGATCAAGCTCAGAACATAGTATTCATCTGATATTCATTAAAAAACAAGCAAAACTACTAATGTTGACATTTTCCTTTATGTGTTGGTTCTATGTGTGCAACTCAAGCAGCAGTATCAGGATTTTTTTTCCCCTGGAAGAGTGAAGATCTGCTGAACAGGATGTAGAGAGAATAGAGCTTTGTGGAGCCCACTGGGGGCCACTGGGGCGTGTGTATGCCACAAGGTGCATGTGAAGAGCAGTGACCCAGAATCATGTTTCTTCCCTCTTGCCTTTGGGGAAAAAATAAAAACAAACACCTTGACATGCCTGTTAGGTCTATTTTATTTTCTGCAGGGATTCAGCCTGCAGCATGTGAGCTAAAGCAYGAGCTAAAGCATTTGAAAAAAACACAGTTCAATGAACTTTGAACAGTCTCTTGAAATCAAAATTGACTAAGTGGATTAGATAGAAGCGGAGCGACATAAAATACAGCCCATTGAAGAGAAAAGGATCCTCTCTTTTCCACAAGTTTCATCATGATATCTTCAAGAATATATTAATATGAGCCAGCAGGAGTGCTGCTAGGATCCCAAGATGCAGCTGTCAGGTAACATCTGCCAAAAAGGAACTTGCTTCATTACATTCAAACCTTTCCATTGCTCATTAGGTCTTACCAGATGGGGATTCAGTATTTTGAAGTCACTCACCCTGTATGAAGTAGTTTGTTCACGACACTGATGAACAATTATCTACCTGTACAGTTGGGACTTCTAGGCTGTCTATTTCAATTGAGTGTCAGTACAGGGCACAACTTTAGCATCTGATGATAAAAAAATTGAAATACAGAGGGTCAGTTTGACTGAATGGGTGCATGAATGAGATTGAAACTTTTCTATAATACTTCTGTCATTAATTTCCCTGTAACAGAATCCTTTATAATAATCCCTTGTAAGATTTCGCTACATGATTTTATTTATTTTGCTCTTCAAGTACAGAAAAATAATAATTACAAGTTCAAAAGTGTTGCTTCAAGCCATCCAGTTGAAGATTAACTCTGTGCATAATAACTGTTGTATTTCTGTTGGTTGATAAATGTTTAATGGTTTGTTAGGAAACTAATTGTCAGTTTAAATCAGGAGAGTGACAATAATAACTCACTTAAATATTCGCATTGTGACCTGCAAAGGCAGCTATAAACATAACTCATTCTAATTTCTGTGTATAGTTGATGGGTAGAAATATACGGCAATCCCCTTGAAAAAAATTTCCAATCTCTACTATATTGTTTCTTTTGCATTTTCTGTTCTTCACAAATCTTGTTATAAATAGAATAAACCAAAACATTGTTGTGTGCATCATGTGAATAACTCACCAGTAGGGTTTTATATGGATGGCTCTATGCGGCATCACAATTTAAAAGTGATTAATGAATGATAATTTAAGGCATCTTTATTTTCCCAGATCTTACAATTAAATCAAACCACATAAGGAAAAACAAGTGTCTATGCATGTACAAACACACATATATACCTATATGTGTACTCAAGCACAAAAAAGTTCACAGTGGAAATACATTTAAAACACAAAACTAAGCATAGTTATTTTAACTTTCTCTGGTATCAAAAATACTCATGTTTCAAGATCAGATGTCTCTCTGCTGAATTCTCAGTGAACTATATTTTCTTTGACTTTAACAGGAAAATGCCTCTAAGGAGATTTTAGAAGATAACCTTGAAGCATCTGAGTCACCAGGGACAACAGGAGGCAAGCAAGGTTTTCACTGAAACTGTAGGTATAACATTATTGTAAACATTTTGGAAAAAGTGCTGGTGTACTTAATTAGCTGCAGGATACTGACATTTTTAAAGTCCTTACTTGCCCACAGTGAAGAAACTGGAGGAGGAGGCTGTGCCAAAAGCTTTCTTATCCTTTCCTAGCATGACTGGCCAGTGGTTTCTTTCAGTAGCAGAGGGATTTGCACACTCATTTATGCCCCTTTTCAGGAACTTTTCAATTTGCTGCATAGGGAAAAGCGGGGTAAGGCTTCCTTTCTCTTACAGTATGATGAGAATTGAGGCCAATGCATGAAAAATTAAGCTGTCAACTTCCTCCCTTGTTTTCCAAGTAGCTTGGAGAACCTAGAACTAAGATCTTGCTTTGCAGTTCTACTCTGAGCACATGTTCAATGGAAATTTTTTTCCACTTCTTTTTCCTCCCTCTTATATGCTTACCTAACCAACCCTGATGCCTCTGCTACTGAGGAACAGATTTTTTGGTCTGAGGGGAAAAAGCATTTTATTTATAAAATCTCTAATTAAAGTTCTGGAATTAAATAGTTCATTACAAATCTTGGTAATATTAACAAATGTTATTTTCCTTAGAGAACCCTGAGGTCAATCATGATTTTCAATTTAGATCATCCAGGAACCATTGAGGGAACACATTTTTTCAGCAAATTTTCACTCTTACAGACAGGGTATTTCTGTATGGTCAGCTAGTATATTAGCTCAAATATACAGGAACCTTAAAAGTAGTAGTAGAGAAAATTCCAAATCACTTGACCCTGAACATTTCTCTGAAACATGATAGAAATTCCTCTCCAGTTTAGGTTTTAAGTCGGCAAGAATTTCCGACACATTTCCTGAAGTTCCAAGGTCAATATAGTTCTTAGTATATAAGGTAGAAGTAAAAAGGATTATTTGTCATATCACAGAACCACAGAATCACAGAACCGCAGAATCTGCTAAGTTGGAAGGGACCCACAAGGATCACTGACATACCTTGACTGAGATTGATTTACCTCTTTTGCAAATGAGGCAAAAAGTACCAGCAGAAAAAAAAATCAGTGCAAATCAGCAGCACAGAAAAAACACACTGAAGTGGAATGGAAAGAAGATAGTGCAGGTTGACAGATGGCAAGGCTTGCCTTACCTTACAGTGGAGAAGAGACTCGTGTTTGACAACTCCTAGAGGAACTAGGAGCAAGAACTGTGTGTAATTGCCCCTTACAATTGGCATGTGGACTAAACAACGATGCTTTATGCACTGTGYTAACAAAGTGCAAGAAATGCATCTTTCAGTCTTTGTGTATTACTCTCAACTCCTCAGTGGTTTATTCTTGGCAGGTTATAGCCTTGYAATATTTCCAAAGTGGTGGAGTGACAACTCTTCTGCCTTAATGGTGAGATCTGGTAAATTGCGGTTCTGCAGATTACTCATACTGCCTCAGGAGGACAGAAGGACTTAATTTCATCACTTCTAGTAGTACTTTACAGCTATGTCATTTTAAGGATGGCAGTATAAGCCATAAACTRACTTCCACAAGCATCAAAAAGCAGGATGAGTTATTCCAGGCAAGACTATAGTAGTGTATTGATAACATCTGTAATTTTTGTTTCTTCTGCACCAATAAAGTGTACTTTATTGTTCCATATACTGAAGGAAGGGAGGTTGGTGGACCTGACTGCGAGGTCAAGGTCAAATATAACAGCTAAATTCAATGTTTCTACAGGTCAGAGAAAGGTCGTGAATTTCAGTGGATTCTGGTGGCTTCTGCTGCAGAACTAACAAACATGCATATTAACATCTATTCTAAAAAAACTTTATGYCTGTAATGGCAGTAGAATTTTTTTGAGTCTGTGTGCTCTCTCTATTCAGAAATAATTTWAAAAATATGTGGTTTTGTGTACATTTGAAAACTGACCATCTTGAATAGCAGAGACATCTTGTGCATACTTGAATAAAAGTGGAACGTCAATATTTCTACACTTAATTTATTTTTGTTTACAAACTTTATCTGAAACACAATACTAATTTATTAGCTCTCAGGGACTGTTTTACTCAAGTTAGATTGCAGGTTGCTGAGTACTGTTAGCTTAAAACATGGCCTTCTCTGGCAAAGGTGAAGTAAAAAGCCGTTCTTATTTCCCATCTGCATGCCAAAAGTCATTTATAGCAGCAGTTTAATTTTTTTWAAAACATTTAGTTAAATATTTTTCCTTGATTTTTATAATGAAATAAAGTATGCCTTGATTAAAATGCAGGCTGTGAGCTCTGGCAGTTTTACTAGCAATTTGTGACATTTGCCTTTTTTTCTCCCATGCCTAGACTGTTTCATGTATAATTTACTGTGACAAAACACTGGCCCTACTTATTGTCTATAAATACAGGCCCATTAGAAACATGTCTGAGGTGCAGCTTTTTAATGGCTGCATAATGTTATCAGACCTGCAGTTAATGGAATAGTAAACAACTTTTTGGTTAAAAAAGCAGGGAAGCAGAAGTGTTCCTCCATAAAATTAGTTTATTGTAGATGTATTGATATTTAATGACAAGAACAATGATTTGTATCTACTTACAGACAAATAGGAATTCTTCCCATCTCAGTCATATGAATACTCTTGAAGGTGTTAGGCTCATCTTACGATGAGTATAATTTGTCTGTGTACACTTGCTGCATAAAGAAGAGTAAAGGTTGTCACTGTAGTGAACCTCTTTGTGAAACTCCGAGTAGTGCCTGAAGATGTGAATTGGACAGGTTTTGATAAATACAGATGGTTTCCTTCCCATACACAGAACATGGGGAAAAACACCTATAGCAAATGAGTAATAGGAGGTAGATAAATGTGAAGCACTGGAGAAAAATCCATAGTTTATGAAAAGAACCCAGTATCACTTACTGGCTTTTTGTCTTGTCTTGATTACAGGCCTGCAAAGCTAATAAGAGGTGTAAAATGAGCACAGTGAAAAGTCAGGTGTGCTAAAGAGATCACTGCAACTGAGTAACACTTGAAAGGAAGAAAGCATGGACTTATTTGCCTTTTAAAAATATTATAATCAATACAAAAGAAAACCAAATCAGAAAATCTTTCAAGCATAAATCTCTCATTATCCCTCAAGCATAAATCCCATCAGAAGAATTTTCACCTACTCTCTGTGTTTCCATATCCTTTGAAAAACACTTTGTCTAGTCTAGACCATAGAATGTTAAGGGTTGGAAAGGATCTTAAAGATCATTTAGTCCCAGCCTCACCTGACAGGAACAGGGACACATTCCCCTAGACTTGGTTGCTCAAAGCCTTCTCCAGCTTGGCTTTGAACATTGCACCTGCGACCTCTCCAGGCAACTGGTTCCAGTTTCTCATCACCTTCACAGYAAAGAATTTTTTCCTAATATCTAACCTAAACCTGCCTTCTTTCAGTTTATTACTCCTTGTCCTATTGCTACAGTTCCTGAAGAAGAATCCCTCTCTGGCTTCTCTGTAGGACCTTTCCAGACACTGGAAAGTTGCTGTGAGGTCTTCACAYAACTTTTTCTTCTTCAGGTTGTACAGGCCCAATTTTCTTAGCTTTTGTAAGAGACCTGGTCCAGTCCTCTAATCAACATTTTGGCCTTCCTCTGGTCTTGCTCYAACASTTCCAMGTACTTTTTCTTCTGCAGACACCAGAACAGAATGCAACACTCCAGGTGGGGTCTCACAAGAGGAGAGTAGAAGGGAAGAATCACYTCCTTCAACCTGTTTGGTCAYGCTCTTTTGGATGTAGCCCAGGATTCCCTTGGCATTGTGGGCTGTGAGCTCATACTGCCAGCTCATGTTGAGTTTTCCACCAACCACCATGTCCAAGTCCTTTCTTGCAGGGCTGCTCTCAATCACTTCTCTGCCCAACCTGTAGGTGTGTCTGGGATTGCCAYAACCCAGGTGTGGGACCTCGCAGTTTGCATTGTTGAACTTCATGAGTTTTGCCAAGGTCCCTCTGAACAGCACTCTTTCCCTCCAGTTTGTGACCTGTTATCATATCTGGCTTGGTGATAAAGGCAGCAGATGTTTGGGGTTTATTTTGAACTTAAACTTGATTATTCCTAAAAATATGTACTACTYTACACTCCAGTTGCAGGTCCAAAATTTGTGCAACTTCTTGGCAAAGTCATTAAGTCACGTGATACATCTCCCTACACAGCCATTTCACTAAAATTGCAATTTCTTCTGTTTTCACATCCACTTCATGMTAATGGCACTTAGTTTCATGCTTCTCTTATCGAGCTTTGTACCATTTCAGAAATTTTACCACACTTATATCAGCCCTGTGTTAGAAATGAACAGCAATTCACAAAGGAGATGATTACTAGCTTCTGAGTGGGTGAAACTACACAGCTACTGCATCAGCTTTTAGAAGGGCTTATTTACAAGCCTTTGCCTTTTGGGCCATCTGTGAGGCTTTGAAAAAAGTCCTCTTTTAGTTATTCAATGGGATTTGAAGAGCTTGTGATACATAAATATGTCTAATGTTGCAGTGAAATAGTTTAGTGGGATGAATAAAGCAGAAACCAAGCAAGATAGGGATCAAATTATCCAGTGAAGGAGGTTATATATTGGTTGCCAAGTTTTAGCAATCTCACCATCTCCTTGTAAGTCTTCAAGAAGCTCTTGGAAATATATCTACGCTAGCAAGCCTCAGAAGGCGATTGTTATCAGTGCAATTAACCTCCTTAGCTGACAGCATCACTTTCAATGCTAAAAGTCTTTAGTGCAGCTAATAAAAGTGAGCTGCAAGGGTTGTTTCTGAACTGAACTCATCTGTTCTCCAGTTCACTATTTGGTTGTTGAAGAAGAGATTTATTTTCACAGTGACAATACAATTTCAAGGTGGAAATAAATTTGTGTGGTGAATCATACTTTTTATATAGAAAAAGTTTCATAAGCATGTTTTTGTCATGGCTCTGAAGATACATGTTAATGTACAAAAGTATTAGTTGACTGGACCTAGGGCTAATGAATCCTGTTAGATCTCAGACTACCACAGAACCAATATTCTTGTTCAGAAAAGATTATATTTTAATAAGTATTCTGACTTCTTAAACAATGTAAGACTGGTTTTTTGGAAAAAAGAATTGTTTACAAAACCCCCAACCTTAATGAATTTTGTCATTTTTATTTATTGTGTGTTAGGAATGTACCTGTCTTTGAAATATCAGTGGAAAAATTGATATGGTCAAGTTTAGTTTGACAACATTGAATTTTCAAAGGAATTCAGAATTTTCATGTTTCATTGGGAATATGCAAAAAAGTACTTTCAGACTTAGAGGAATAAGGAGATTGGAAGGAGAGTGAAATAGAATTGCACAGAACTTCATGTATACAAATTACATCTACTGCAATTGAAAAAGGACAAATAACTGAACTATGAAATTGACAGATTCATCAAGTAATATTCCTTTCAAGCTTTAGCAGATTTGTTTCAGTCTCATGAAATGTAAAATTTCTTTTGTTGGCAATAAAATCCCCTGGTGCTTTCAAATACAAATAAGTGCAAAGAGTGCACTCTAAGGTGAATTTAATTTATGGTATGTTTACTTTATTGTTACTGCAATGCCATCAGAGTGGAAAAACAGAATTTTCTTGGCAGTCTAAAAGGTTTAATGGGGTAAAATCAAGAGGACAGGACTAACTTTGTGTTTTAATGTTTGGGTCTTTTTCATTTTTCTTCTTTCATTAGTTGTGAACTATGTTTGACTCTAGTAAGATTTGCAGCCAGACCAGGTCCCTGACAAGAATGAATAGAAACATCATCATTTGATTGTGATAGAGGTATTGTTACTGAAAGCCATCTGAGTAATTATCTACCAAAAAGAAAAGCTCTATGAAACAGATWTATCCCTTAAAAAAAGTATGTTATACAGCATTAAAGTACCATTTAAAATGTATTAGTAAAATACATTTCTATAAAATACTCCTGCATTGCATTGATTGAAATATTTCCAAACACATTTTTTGAATTTCTATACTAATATTTCTGAAAATATATGCCAGTTTTTCACTTATAGAGTTTTCTTTTATGCCAGGTATGTAAGTTGCCATTACATTACATTACATTCTAGTTTAGTACATCTGTTGCTTCATTTTCTAGCTTTTGAATCATTGTGATTCTAGTATTTCAGAAAACATCATGTTCTGATGAAGTTAATTGAACTAAGAGTTACCTCTTTTAGTGRTACCACAACTTTATTTTGCCCCCTTTAATGATTTTATGTTAATAATTTGGTACTTTGTTGCAATCAGTTTGAAAACCGTGCAAATAATTTAAATKATTCTGCCAATTCCACATGCATAATTCCTGTTCTTGCCAAGGACAGTACGACATTCAGAATATTTGGTTTAATCCCTAGTGGCTTTTTTAATTTTCATTTTAACATTACACATATTTCAGCTGATCCTATTGTATTTTAAAAGACCATATAGTGACTTCTGATCTCTGCTGGATAATAAAGCAAACCTTGGAATAGTCTCTTCTGACAGAAACATTAATCAATGCAAGTTGTCTGAACTGATTCACCATGACTGGAAGATTTTTACTGCTTTTTGAGATGTTTCAGGASGAAACAATCTCTGAGGATGAGGATGAAGATGGTGTAAATAAAATGGTTATAAAACATACAAAAATTCTTAACAGAGTGGCTATAAACAACTTGTCATAATGCTGCATGGTATTTGCTATTACATTTTACCTCAGCCTTGCTTTAATATATAGTGATTTGTTCACCTCAACTTGAAATAAATTCCTTTCTGTTTTTGTTTTTACTATGTTGGGAAAGTATTTAAGTAACATCTAAACTTGTAGTTATTTCCAAAATTGTTAATTTTCAACCAAAAAAACTCTCCTAGTTTCCTATGTATTTCCTAAGAGAGGAACTGCCTGGCTGCAAAGATGTTACTGGGGCTCTGTAAGGAAGAGAYTTTAGTGTTTCCTGGAATCCTTTGCTCTCAGTCTGTCAGGCAAGTCTTTTGTTGGGCTCTTTTCTTCAGGCTGGGATGGATCCACCCAGAGGAGTTGTTGATGCCYTACTGCTGGGAGTGTTCAGGGCCAGGTTGGATGGGGSCTCTGTGCAACCTGGCCTTGTGGGAGGTGTCCCAGCTCATGGCAGGGGAGTCAGTAGTCATGACGCCTTAGGAAGGCTGACCTGAAACAGAGACTGGACAGAGCTAGAGAATAAAGTAGATATTTATTAAAAGGCCTTAAAGGATACACCTTAGGCAGGAGAAGAGCCTTATCAGGGCTGCACCCAAAGTGGACTTAAAATGGTCACAAAATGGACACCAGTCACGAGGTCTCACACTTTTATAAGTTGTTCCATTCTCATACTGGGATTTAATTGTCCAATTGTAGCTTCAGATTGTGAGGTCTCATGTCTCATCCTTCTTGTTTCTCTCTTCATTCCACCGTGGTTTATGCTTTTGAGCCTGAAAGTTGTGCTTGTTRTCCTTGGTCATCAGCAGGAAAAAGATTTATTTTGTCTACCTACTCCGTGAAGAGAGCTGACTAGCACTTAATATGAGGCTCAGAACTACACACCTAGGCAGCACAGMATCTGAAAAACATGAAAATTAAACTTAAGGCATCAGTTAGAACAAGATGATCTTAAAGGTCCTTTCCAAGCCAAGACTTTCTGATTCCATGAATTTGATAGGAGTGTGCTSCAACAAAATGGGCGTATGCATGCTGAATACCTGACTACCGTAAACTCAGAATAATTAATTCCTGTTGTAGTAAACTAATAAAGATGCATCAGTTTCTAATGAGACACATACAAAAATCCTCTTCTTACATGCTTGAAATCTTTTCTGAAAGGTTTTAATTAAGCTTCTATTCAAAAGCTTTGTATGGTTAAAAAATCATTTATATTCAGTATACAGAAAGTGGGATGCAGCTAGTCATTACCTCATATTAAAAAAGATTTCACTGTTCTCTATAAAACAAAAATTACGCCAAACATTTACATTTTGATTCATTGTTAGCTTTTATTTTTAACATCTAGTTTTCTTGCTTAATCTTTTTTGAAGTAATGTTACAATGGCACAGATATGGTACGAAAATGCCAGTAACCAAACCCAGACAGCTCTTAGGATAAGCACTGCCTTTTGAATTTGAGGTCCTGTTGAAGCTGGTTATCCTTGGTTAAAGTAACTTTGACATGATATAACTTAGCGTAATTTCCTAACTTTGATATATAGTTTTCTTGTATGCCATAAACAGTGTCTTGCTTAGCATGAAAATGGAATTTRGGATTTTAATACAATACTTTAGGGATAAACGGAAGAAGGAAAACCAAAGTTTGGGGGGAAAAAAAAGAAAAATAAGAAAAATGTAAGGATGGGAGCTGGGGAATATAGATAAACTTATAAACCTGATAGGTATTTATGGCACCTTTAGAATTGCATCCAGAATAGCAAAACAAATTTAAACAAATCTATTATTTAATAGTGATACAAGTCTGTTTTTATAGTCCTAGGAAGGTTATTAACTAGTCTTTAGTAGAAATGAGTCCTACTGCCAAGTGGCTAATTAATATTTAATTTATATTTATTTATTTACAGAAGAGTTGTTTTCAGAAAAAAGGCTGCCATTCTGGTTTCTGGCTAGAGAACAAAACTAGTTTAACTATCTGTTACAACGCAGTAATTGGATTCAACCCTTGTAATTGAAAAAAAAAGGTTCAAATTTATTATAATTGTCTTCATTAATTATTTCTTCTCATGGAGTTTTGTGGATTGCTTTACTTGCAATGCACTGCTGGAGCAGCTAAAAACTGCTCTTTACAGTCCATTGCCTAAGACCTGGTACAGAGTGCAGCAGTTTTGTAGCCATAACAAACATAAGGATTTCACGTGGTGCAACCAGAGATATTACTGAGAAACTGGAGGAGTGATTCATGGGTCATGACCTACCCAAGAGTGCCTCATCTGACCACCTAACCCTGCATGAGAAAGACCTGGGTCTCTGGTCAGTCTTCAGTCTGATCTGTTAGTCCTCTGGGAATGCCCGGGATGTTCATAATGGCACTTGTCACCTATGGTTAGCAATGAGACTCACACTTTGGCTATGTGGGGAAGAGCAAACCTTCAGTGGGTGTATGCAACAAGTTGTATGACAGAAAAGGGGCAATATTAGTACCCATCACAATGAGGATCATCCCAGAGGGTTCCCAGAGGGCTGCATCTGATCTGTAAGCAAGTTACTCACCCATCCATGATGTGTTTATCTAACTCTGTGCTGGACATTTTATCCAGAAGGGTACTGTGAGAGACAGTGTCAGAAGTTTTATTGAAACCCAAAAAGATTACATCAACTGGCTTYCCTTGATCAGCCAGATGGGTTGTCTTGTTTTAAAAGGAAATCAGCTTTGGTAAGCAGGACTTTCTCCTCGTGAAGCTGTGCTGGTTGTGACCAATGACAGTGTTATCTTTCAGCTGTTTTTCAATACCTCCCAGAATAATCTTGTCCATAACTTTACCAGGCACTAAAGTGAGAGACTAAAAGGGCTGTAGTTTTTGGAGACCTCATTCTTGCCCTTTTGAAAATTGGGACATTCACCAGCTTCCAGTAAGTTATCGTCTCCAGATTCCCAGGACTGCCCAAAAAATCATCAAGAGAGGTTTTGCAATAATATTAGCCAGTTCTTTGAGGATTTCTAGATGGACCTCATCAGGCTCCCTCTGGAGCAACAAATTCCACAAAATTTCAGSGTCAGCTGGGAGCTGATCATTCTTGCAGTTATGTTCCTTCAGGTCAGGGCATTGAGACCCCCTTCATCCGTGTCAGAAATCACATTGTGTCCTCCTCTCATGCCTTACCATTCCAGATTAGTATTGCTGGATGGTGATGCAGTAATGTGGCAGTGATCATGTAACCTCAGACCAGTGATTGCAGGACTGAGTGATAAAAGATAGATTTATATGAGTAGTAGTGTGTGTCTGTGCTTTAACAACTGAGTGATTCCTGTCCAGATAGGTACTGGAAGCTTTTTCCTATCTTGAGTCTCTGTGACAGCACTTGGTACACTACAAGGAGTAGAACACCTYTTACAATGAGAATTTACAGAGGTTTATTTGTTATATATCCCTCAGGCTTTTTGTTAAAGCCTTGTGTTGCTACTTCAATATTTACAGCCTCAGCTCCCCTGCCTCAAAAGTAATTATTTTGCTTGTTGCTCATGATGAATACTTCTAGCACTATGCTAAAACTATATATAACAGTAAGCCAGCTGCCCTATGTTCTAAAGCTAAACTACTGAAAAATCAATGCTATCATTAGTTCAACATATATGTGCCATTAAAGTTGTTTAATACCCTGCCTTTCTGTGAATTGCATCCTTAATTAGGCATGCAGCCTCAGTGTTCTAACAATGCTAAACACGATCTCATCTTCAGACTAAAAACATATTGYGTTGTATAATTCCACAGAAATGGTAATTAGTGCTACAGAGTTATGAARCTTCTAAAAATCTGACATCTACATCTATTTTTTAACTATAAATCTCCATATTGAATGACATACTCTGTAAATATGTTTCAGATGGATCTATTCCTTTTCTGATAGGAATTGTACTGT
>QVAJ01000005.1:7978362-7992435 GCA_003546035.1 Mixornis gularis | reverse complement strand
GTTGAGCTTAGAAATCACCCTTTTTCCAGAATTCTTGATAAACCAATCTGTGAGTCAGAGGGAATGATCCTGACTTTGTACTTCTTTAGTTTGACAGCTTTGGTGCTACTCAATTAACCCTGGGGATGTTATCTGATATTCCAACTTTATCCTAATGGAACGGCATAATTCTTTTTTATATTTGTATGTTTAGCATGTAACTCCTGAGACTGTCATCAGTCAATACATTATTATTAGTGAGAATTTGCATTATTCTATACTCCAAATGCAGAGTGAGGTGCAATTTGCTTATGTTTAAGTGTAGTGGTAGTTGTACTTGTTGTTGCTGGCCCCTAAATGTAACAATAACTTTTGAAAAGTGGTGAATTATTTTTGGGTAAAGCATCCACGGTGACTGTAGTCACTGAGTAGTCTGTATCTAAGTTATGGAGATGTGTGTTTTTAGATGTCCAAGGTAGTTTCAAATGTGAACTGTTTTCCTAAATTACTGTAGAAAATTATTTATTCTTATATGTGCTGGGGAACATACTCCAAAAACATAGAAAAACCTTAAACCAGAATTGGTTAACCATCAGAATTATTTAGTTTGGAAAAGACCTTTAGACCATTGAGTTTAACTGTGACCCAGCACTGCCAAGTCCTTCACTAAACCGTGTCCCCAGGTGCCACATCTACACACCTTCTAAATACCTCCAGGGATGGGGACTCCAGCACTTCCGTGGGCAGATTGTCGCAATGCTTGACAACTCTTTCAGTGAAGATGTTTGACTACAGTTTTGATGAAGAAATTTCCTAATACCCAAGAAAATGGAGATATTTTTAAGGATGAACRTTTTGAGTATGATACCAAAATTTTACCATACTCTTGCTTTTCTCTGGCCAAGAACTAATCTGTGAAGAAACGAGAGATTTTATGAGACTCTTATTTATTCTTTGTTTTCTTTTGCTGGCTGAGTATGACTGCCCTCACTATTATGTGCAATAGAATTGCTGAGAAAGAAAGCAGAAAACGTAGTGGTTAAAGTGAGTTTTATTTCTTAAAACGCATACAAAAAATTGCTGTCTATTAGGTAATATTTTCAGTATTCTAGTAAACTTTTAGTGGCAAAAAAGCCCCTTTAAAATTATTGCTTATCATTTCTTTATCTGTAATAARGAGGTTAAAATTTAGGTTCTGTGACATAATTTTCAATTTTTTTGTCATTCTGATGTCCTGCAAATTGAATAAAATTGTGAAATAGACACAGTCCACACAAACAGAGATGCATTAGTGGCCTGACTCCAGTAATGGTGAAATATGTCCTGGCTGTCAAGATGCTAAAACATCAGCATCAGGATAACTACATTAAATACCATGGGAAAAGATTGCTTACAAAATGTGTACTGCAAAGTGCAGCAATGGAATCTTTTCTATCTAATAAATATTTTAAGTGAAGACTGTTTAGATCACATTAGTTTGGACCAACTGCATGTCTCATTTAATGTAAGTACTTTGTTTTCACCATATAGTGGTGTCACATCTATTGCTTTGAAAAATTGATGCTCATTTTTACATAATTCATAGTACCGTGCCTGCTGAGATGAGTAAAAATGTTTAATACATTTACGGCATTGCTTCTGTAACATTTTCAAGGTCAGGCATTTAATTGATGCTTGATTCTAATTCTATCAATGTCAGTATGCTCATTTAAGAAAAAAGCAGATGACAAAGAGGAATTTTTTTAAAATAACTTCTCATATCTGAAGCACATAAAGAAAACATTGTGGATGCCTTACACCTGATTTATTTTCATTCTTCTACATGATGAGAACTGTTGATCATATTATTTGTATTTTATATTTGGGTTGTGGCATAATTACTGAGAATTTTCAGGACTGTGCCCAAGGGATCMAAAATCTTTCCAAAATCAACACTSTATATGCTTTTTTTTWAAATGTTTGCTGATGTTTGTCTTTGGATGAGATTTTATTTGGCTATGCTCAAAAGCCTTACAGTCTTTGGAAGTTGTTTTATKAAGATTCTACTCTCCTGGGAGCAGTCAGGCTACTGGCCAAAGTAAAGTGGTTGCATGAAGGGTATCCAGAGTCTGGTCACGCAACCTAGTCCCTCAGTTTTCCAAGCATATAGTTCACTGGTTCTGTTCAGTTCAGCTTCCCTACAATCCCTTGGTATGCTTGGGCATACTATCCTTATCTCAGCCCAGAAGTTATGAAGYTGCTGGACAGCAGGAGCTAAGATACATCCATCTTCAGCCAGGTGCATTTCATCGATCWCCTGCCTTTTCCACCAGCATGACAGTGAAATGTTGGGAACTCGTGTTTCACCAAGGGAATCATCTGACTTTCAAGCCCAGAAAAGGGTGAGACATAAGGACAATCAATTAAACCTCTATGCAAACATAGAATTCTTTGGTTTTTACCAACTAACTCAAAGTCACCTTAACACAGCAGGGGAGATGCAGATCTTAAGAAACGCTTGACAGACACACTCTGTGGACAAAAATAACAGAAATAAATCTGCAAAATTATAAGGCCAAACAAGCTTAGTTGGGAAATGTCCTGGTGACCCTCAGCAAGGGTGTGTACTGTGGGTAGGAAATGTGGAGAGGATGGAGCTAGAAACAGACAGATGAGTGTACTGGCATTTTTGCTCTGTTATACACACAGGAACACTCCAAAGRTGCTTGGGAAAATTTCCTCATGGTATTTTTTGTTAGTTTAATTCTTGTTTCAACATACACTTGGTCCCCTTAGGAACTGGAAGGGAAAAAACTGCAGTAACTCATTTTATTTATTCAATTTTGTTGAAATGAGATGATACTGTAAGAGCGATATCTGCTGCCAGTATAGGACAGACAGTTTGTCTCCTGGGAGATCTGTGTACCAAAACTATGAAGGAGAATTAAAAAACCTAAAGAGAGAAAGAGAGAGAGAGAGAGAGAGAGAGAGAGAAAATAGTTATTGTTTTATTAAAAAAAAAAAACCCAAAAGTTACACTTTTGTTTTCTATGTTTCTTGCTATAAGCTTTGGAGTTTGAACTCCAAAAGAAATTTAAAAAAAAAAAGTATGTACAGGTAGATATTTTTTTTCTAAATTGAAGTGACATTAACTGAATCTTTACTGCACTGTTATCTCTAAGAATCTGGGAAAAGAAAGTGAAAAACCGATAATAAAAAATAGGGGTMTAATAGAGCTGAAGAAGACAATCTAGACCATTAGCCTGTCTACAGATAACACTGACCCTACCTAAATAATTCCCAATGAATGTATGCCTAATCTTTTATTTATAAACCTCCAGTGATAGATTTTCATGTGTCAATAAATTTGCTGTCTAGACGAGTGCTTAGGAGTTTTCTTTTTATTTTTTATGCTTGTTTTGTTCTGTAAGGGCCAACCTAAATATCTTCTATGTMAGAAATTACATCTACTTTATACTGACCTATCCACGCCAGAAGGGCAACATAATTTTCTTGTGTCAGTCGTAAAGCTATAGTGTTGTCTCTTTTTAGGCTTGCCTAGCTGAAACACTTTAAATATCTGTTTGTGGACTGTGTTCTTGAAATCTGAATGTTCTTATTGCCCCACTCAAACCTTCTTCTGCTTTACCACCTTATGAGCAAATCCCCAGAGGAAAATGGTGCTCCAGATGGACCTAAGAACTGATTGGAGGTGTTTCTTCAGTGTGAAGATTTGCTCTGGAGGAACACTGACCAGGATCATTCTGGACTATACTTCTAAACTGTTCAAATTTGTCTTTTCACAAGTTATTCTTCAGCATAAGGTTCAGCAGTAAGAATGTTCTAGAAGCAATTCCTAGGGGAAATGGAGGGAGCATGAAGCCATTCACTTTTGGATGCTAAGGYAGCTCATCAGCATGCATTCAGGGTGCTTTAGGTCATTTGGCCTAAGTGTCTGGGAATGTTTCCAACACCCCTTAATTTGCTAATATGAATGTTGTGACTGCCATTAAAGATTTGGCCTTTATAGTAGAATCACATATTCTGTTTTCATTTAAGTTTTCTAGTTTGTTATCAGATTCTATCATGGTAAAACAATTTGTCAGATGACTTCCTGGGAAAAAAAAAAGAAGTGTATTTTTACTCTTTTTTTAAAGTTACTGGTATCTCCAGGATGAGTATTCCATTCTATACAACTTACTGGGGATGCATGACTTTGTCTTTGTTTGTTTCTCTTAATCCTGTGGTTAGAAAAATTATTTYCCTAGCACAGACTCTTCATGAGAGGTGATGTAGAGAAAGGGAGGACATTTCAGGTGATGGAATGGACAAAATCGTCTCAAAGGTGAGGAACTGGAGCACAGCTCCAGCTCTCTGTTTCTGAGATCAGTGTACAAACTGATGTGCTGAGGGGAATCTGAGCAATATCTACCTCTTAAAACTTAATGGTCAACAAATTTTAAGTTAGTTTATCCTCAATAGCCTTCAGTTACTCTTACAAGGAAGATGTCTGAATATCCTCATTTTGAAAAAAATAGAGAAGTTCAGAGGAAAATATATATAAATTTAGAGTCCTGAATATCTTTGAGTGTTTGTCTGTTACTGAGGAGAGGAAAAGGCTAAATGATTTACACTCACATCATTAGAGTTATTTGTTCCACAGATTAAWAATTACAGCCTCAACTCTGAGTGGCTCAGTTTTACTCTGAACACGGTTTTTTGCAATGGCTGGAGTCTCCTGAGTTACTGATGTGCATTCCCACTCTACCACTTGGTTGGACTCAGATTCTGGAATTTCTTGCTTAACTGAGGTTGGGTGAAACCTACACATGAATCATTTGGGTGAGGAAAGASACAAGTAGCTTTGTTACCACGCCTTCTTACTTAAAAAGGATGATTATGGACTTTATTGAATTCCCAGTCCCCAGATTCTTCTTTCTGAATTTTTAAAACAAAACCCTCGTGTCTGTACATTGAACATAAGGCATTTGAATTTGAAAGGCATGGCAGATCATAAGCACATAGAAGGAATTTAGAATTAATTTATTTTCAAAATAATTGTTTTTAAAGTGGCTTTAACAGTATGGGGATTTGCCTAATGGTTTTTGAACGACTGAGATGAGAAATATGAAAAATAAGGACTGTGGTGCATAACATAACTACAAGTAACATAATAAAAGCTGTTCTGTAAAATTGAAAAGCATACAAAGACTAGATCATTGTATTTTGTCAGTAAGCTATKATAGGACATTTATTGTATTATTATTCTTTGCTGTATGCTTTGTCCGGATGTAAGCTGAAGGTTGAAAGCATTGAGCCATCAAAATTGATAATGAAATCCAGTCCTCAGGGAACTCCCACTCAGGAAACTGAAGCAGAAATGATCTTATTAGAGTATGTGTGAAAGCAAATGAGAAATGATGTAAATTGTACAGCAGTGCATGACTGTGAGATTTTCTGGCATCCATGAAATCTTTACATTGCTCTAATCAGAGGTAGACATAGATTTGCTGTCCTGTAATTAATTTTCATGGCTTTAAATTATCAGAAAYCAAAACATTTGAAAAGCAGAGTCACCCTTTTCACAGAATGTGAAATACTACAGGGCTTGATGGACTTGCTCTGACACAATAATCCAGGGACTGGAGACAGGACTGGTTACCATGGTTTAGTGTCTGACAAGTTGRCACTCCGCAGTCCTGGAAGGTTCTACAGGTATGGGAGCTGCTCTTTTCTCTTGAGGCTAATATCTGCAGTGGTTTTTTAGGGTTCTCTGTTCCATCTTCTCTTCTAAAAGTGTTCAAAAATCAGCCTTGTTGCAAATTTGTGAGATGTTCTAAAGTGGGTATCCCTCAGTCACTGTAGTTGTCACAGACTCTTTTATACAAATAACCAGAAATAAGGTAAATATGGTTGGTACTCCCAGCTGTCCCAGGAGAACAAGTGACTGTTCTGTTCCATAGCTGTCTTTCTGCTTCTAAGGATTTATCATCATGAGAAGTATGCAAAGTATGAAATACTTTGTGCATGTGTATGTGAGAAAAAAAACAAGAACAAAAAACCCCACCAACAAAGCCAAAAAATGAAGTATTCATATGCTCTGCTAAAATATTTTTACTAAAGTATGCTTTACTACTAAAGTATGCTTTACTAAAATATGACCTCCGTTCAAGGAAACATGTACAGAATTTGCATGTCTGCCTTTATTTTTGGCCAATAATTTCTCTTGGCTTTGTGCTGCTGTTGCTGCTTCCGATCACAGTTGTCAGAATAACAGAGGCTGTAAAGATGGCAGCCTTTTCCCATCTCTGTCATTACCAGACACCACAAAAGTATTTTCTTCCTCTGAACTACTTAGCTACTGACACTGTTTAAATACAATGCTGCTTCACTGTTACTCCTTGGAGAAAGATTTATCTGAGCAGATGCAATCCCTGCCCTCATGGCCTTTGAATAGATGCTCTGCCCCAGATGTACAGAAAATCAGATACACTGATACAAAAAGAGGAAAGTCTCATGTCCTTCATTCCAAGTCCTTCCTGAATATATGCTTGCTTCTGGCTATACACACAATAAGCTGTACTTGAGCTCACAGGACAAGGAACCAGAGCAGATTGTTATTCATTGCACATCAAGTACTTTCACTTCATATTTTTCTACTTACAAACAGGTTGTCTGTAATTTTTGTCCAAGTTCAACCTCTATTTAATAACATGTAAAGTGCTATTTTTGAGAATGCTTTGGGTTTGTTTAGCAAGTCCTGATTAGCAAGAAGTTTCCACAAATAAGACTTCAGTCCTTGCTTCTTAATCTACTCTTGGAAGTAATTTGGTGTAACTTTTGGGCTTGACTGTCATCTKGCTAATTGCTGACAACATTGCAGGAAAAATTGGCCTACCTTATGTGTTGCAGCATTTTGTGAAAACAAACGATAGAGTAAATGGTAAATCACCGYCTGTGAGGTAAATGTCTGTATCTTCTTCTCCTTGTTTGTGGTGTAGGATACTTATTTGTCAATGAGAGATAACCATCCATGAACAGCTCAATTTTTACTGTAGAGTAAACTGCAGAAGGTCTCACTTCCATAGACTAAAGCTGGAGCAGGCAAGTGCAGGAGTTTTTAGTTTATAAATCCCGAGGCTACATACCCTGCATGAAGCAGGCATCCCAGAAGGGAGTCCTTCCACACATCAGAATTTTGCTGCTGCTCATCAGAAGGGTGAATTTGTTTAGTGGAAATGTTGAACCTGTAGAGGATCCAGAGTGGACTGAGTGAAGAGTTGGATTTAATCTCTGATTTTGTTGAGCTGAATAAATGTAATTTGTTTTAAACTCTTCCTACATAATAGTACTGCTAATGAGAGCCTTAATTCACTGGCTTACCTGGCTATTATGGTTATTATTATTATTATTATTATTATTATTATTATTATTATTATTAAAATGCTAATACATAATCTTCTTACCAAGTAAAGTGGCTGTGTGGAGGAACAGTGAAAGTCATACAGTTTTTAAGGAGAATTTCTACATCTGTTACTCCAATGTTCTTACTGAAGAGTTATTCACAGTTGGGTTCTGCACTGGGTGCTCTCCTGGGTGTCTTGGGGCATGACCTGAAGACTGAGGTGCTGCCTGCCTTTTTGGAATTTAACCATGACTTCRCTGCCCAGTCCCTGGGAGGCTGTGCCAGAGTTTTTGTTTTAGCCTCTGCCCACAGGAAGGCGAGGATGGTGGTTGGAGAAAGGTATCCTTGATCTCAATCAGTTTCCCTATTAGGCTCATGAGAAACTCAAGTCACTGACAGGATTCTTTTTCCCCAATAYATCTAGGATCAGGCACTGGGGATTGCACTAATGTCTCTCACAGAGGGGAGAAAGGAAGCTATCTACTGCAATGGATCTTTATAGTATTTTCCCCCTGATAGTTTACTGATAGCTGGCTTAGATAAAGGTGCTTTTTCTTGAAATTTATAGTATCAAAATCTGACAAGAAGAGSGCACTTCAGTTCCATTCCTTCTTTCTTGTTTTTGGCACTGAATTTATTACTTTTCCCTCACTTGTTTCCATCAGACACTGAAGAGGGAGTGCAACTCCCACTGCTGTAGATCTTCACATTTATCTCTAAAATTCATGCAGAGCTCAATAGACCATTGACAAATTACAGTGTTGTTTCTCAACAGTTTCTTATATACTATATGGAATCTTTCTAATGGCTATAAGGTGAAAAGMATATTCAAACCCTAACCTGGTCTTAAATAGATGTAAAACTGTATGATGTAATTGGACTTTTTTTTTTCCTGTATTTGGCACTGAAAGCTAAGAGGTCATACCTTTGGGATCTAATTATGTAAGCACACAAAATTTTTGTGGAAGGGTGGTGCTGTAGTGAAATCCTGCAAGAACCTGAAATGACTACTAAAGTGATTATGGTCAGTTGGATAAAAGTATATTTTTTGCCAGCTTCAGAAATGCAATGAAGCTGGTGAACTTTTAAACTCCTGATATTTCTTTAAGTCTTTTACTTTACAGCTGGGAACTGCTGTACTTTCATTCTTTTAACTGAATGATGGGATTATTTCAACTTTTGTATATATTAAAAAGCATTAAATGAATTGCATTAAAGAAAAGTGACATATTAATAACTYGGAGACAGCGATTTCATTTGCCAGTGCCTACTTTGGGTCCTCATGGTCTCATACATCTTAATTTCAAAGTAGTTTCTTCAGGATTGAAGAATGGAGCTTAAGTGTGACTTCAGCATTAAATATTGCTTCTGATTTTGCAATTTTTTACATATGTAAGGACAGTTCTCTATGCATCTGTCTCTTTCTTTTTTTTTTTTTTTTTTAAAGCCTCATGGTTGAACTGATTGAATGCACTGATTTTGTGGGTGGTACCACGAAAGTAAATTCTTTGTTAGGATGTCATATTTGCTTAAAAATATTTCTATTTCTCAGAGCAACATAAAAGCTAAAGGATGAGCATAATTTCTTTATCAGATAAGGATCTAATGGCATTAATTTATAACAAAATTGTGTTAAAATCTCCATGCCATAATGAAAGGAAACAACAACTTATTAGTCAAAGTCTTGCTGGAATATTCATCCTACCTGATATAGGAATGGCTCATATGTACTTTCCCAYGTTGGAAAAGTCAAAAATGGGTACTCTTTATTATTTGGGGATCTACTTACTATGAGTTAAAATKTATATATTGGTCATCAACTTTTCTTCAGAAATATTGACGTCTATTTGTAGACTAGCTTGAGATTACAGACCATAGAAAACCTCATTCCAAGTTAATGGTGTGGCTTTTTGTCGCTAATTTTAAAGTCAGAAAGCTTCATCCATTTGCTGTATTGATTTGCTAATGAGAACATTTCTTTGCTCTGTTGTGTATGCTGCTTGTTTTGTACATTGGCAGAGCTCAGGACCTGGGGTGATCTGGACACGATAGCTACTCTCAACAGGATTCTTTCTAATTTATTATGCCTGAATTTCCATGTCTGAGTCAGTCTGAAAGATGCAATTTTACTGAGGAATGACTCTTTCTCAGCTTTCTTGGCTTTYTAATAAGGAGAAAGAGAAGTTGAGAGAAAATATGCAGCCATTTGCAGACCATCAATTGTGCAATTAGGAAAATAGAGCCTCTGTGTCTAGCTGCATCCTCACATTAATGTCCACTTAGCAGAAATCAATTTTAGACTTCTGACTTTCAAACCTGGTAATGCCTACAAATTTAGAAAAATTTATTTAATGTAAGATAGAAACTCTTGTCTCTTCCTGCCTTCACCTCTAAGAAAGCCCTCTGTGATGCTTTTTGATACCCTTTATTATTAAGGTGATGCCTCGGCTGAAATAYCTTTATAAGAAGGGAGGAGATCTTTGAGACAGTGAGTTATGGACAATAAGATTTTTGGTAGAAAGGATGGGTGTAAACATTTGCTTGCAGAAGTTGAGYTGATACTTCTATGTGTTTTCTGAAGAAAATGTATTTTTTAACCCAAACTTGCAAACCTTTATATTCTGTTGAATATATTTGACTTTTTTGAAAGGTCTGTAAAATAATTGCAGATTATCAACATTCATAGAAAAGAATATATTATAAACATGAAGTTCTATGATTTTGTGATGTCTGATTGTCATTTCTCAYTGTGTGGGAGAAACAAGGACACTTCATTTTGCCATATTCTCATTTCCAGATACTGTATGTGGAGAGAGAGAAATGTATTTGAAGCTTTAAGTTCATGAYCTTAAAGAAGGCTGGGTAAACTCACTGTGACCATACACATGCATTTCTGTGTTAAAATTTGAAASAAAGATTCAGGTAAAGATTAAAACTTGAGTCAAAATCAGTGTTTGTCTCGCCCTGAACTGTTCCATCCAGGTCTTTGGCACAGCACTGCAGCCTGCAATCCCTGCTCCTGAGCAGCACCCCTGTGTTCACAGCCCCCCTGCCCAGAAACTCTGCCTTATACCCCCTTTCCCACTCCTAAAGCTGAAGAAAACCCTGGGGATAAGGACATGGTTCACAAGCCATATAGTACACACCGTAATTCTTTATCATTCTTTATAGAGAATTCAACCTGCCATGCTCTTGATCCCATTAAAATCTCACCTTCCCCTTAGTCTGCTCTTCCAAGAGAAAAGAAGTCCTATTGAATATAGGACTGAAACTAAGACAAGAACTGTTTGATAAAAATGAAAAGAAACAACATTCTTCATAGCACAGCAAGTGTCAAAAGTCTCTCTTGCATAACCACAATGTTTTTCCTTCTCATACTGCTCATATTTTSTGGGCATATAACTATTGCCAGCCACCTCCTTCTTTATTTCTTCCTGGGGGTATATTCCCTGTGTATTCTATTGCTTTTCCCAAGTGAGGTGTGCCATAACAAGAGCAATTGTTCCAARTTCCTGAAAAATAAAACTTGCTCAGATTTACTTCTCCCATTTTGAGGACATCCCTCTGACTGCGTGTGGATTAGTCACTGTTGCATGGTAAAGGCATTTTTGTGCTACCTGGTTGCAYTTTTTCTACAGCCCTCTCTCATCTGAAGCATCTCTGCTGTAAATAGTTTAAGGAGCTGATACAGCAGAACTGAAAAGTATTTCTGTAGGAATTTAGTGCCCATTTATCATGGCTGACCTTCCCAGGATGGGACAGCAATGCTTGCTGTTGCCTTTGCATTCTTTCAGATCCAAAGCATTTTAATAATCCTGTAGTCAGCAGACTTCCAAAACATCAAAGTATACAAACACATTTCAAAAAAACCCCAAACAAACCTTTGKATAGGGTGGTAATAACAGAGGGGTCAGGGACTTATAGAAATAGAGATGTCTCAGAACAGCCTTGTAAAATTATGGAAGTGATTTTTTTAACTCTGAATGCTGGGAGAAAATCCATTGGGAWTTTAGCAAGATGGTGCCTCTATCCCTGCTTTAAAATGTATTCAAAGTATGCTCTTTAATTGCAAAYTCTTATTCATGTTCAAGATATTTCAAATTCCATAGTGTTTTACTTGCTCCTGCTTATCCATAATCTTTGCTGAGTAATGAACTATCATTCTGATCTGCCACAAACAGAGTATATRGGCAATTGGGTAAAGCTGAAGTGGCCTCAATAACTTCAAAAAGGGGTCACTTTTCTTTCATGTTGACAAGCAATACTTTAGCTACATTGTTGCCTTGTGATTTTTTAGTTGTTTTATTACTCTGCGTGCACACTTTTCTTCTCTCTCATTTTTATTCATGCCACTCTGCATCTTTGTGAGTAGTTATGTCAATAAGTTGTGGATTCTGGATAATGAATTTTGGCATCCTAATATTTTCTTTTTCTTCTAAACATATTCAAAATATAAAGCATGTAAATGACTAAGATCATTCCCTTGAGATTCTACGCGTTATTTTTTATATGTGTTTTCCACTGTCTGTGAGGCTTCTAGGTCGTCTATGTTAACAGAAGGTGGTATTTACTTATAAGTTCTTTCTTTGCCATAGAAAGGGCAGTTTGAGTTTCTCATACTGCTGGACAAAAGCAGAGGTTGTTATCCAAAATGGAACTGATATGTGTCCCTTCCTGAATTTCTGGTGGCGTGATCACAATGCATGTATCAAACTTCTCTTTTATCTGCAAATGTGAAGCAGGCCAAGTGTCCTGTTACTTTTTATTTTTTTTAATCAAAGAAGATGGCATTTTTCTCATAGTTGAAACTAAAAGGAAAGCAAAATATTTGTTGAAGCAGTTTACATTAAGCCACTTGATGCTAAGAGATGTTTTTTGGGTCTTAGGTATATAAGCAAATCCAAAATAAAGAACAYGGAATCAAGAGAGATAAAAACCTTTTACAGAGTTGCCTGGAGAACTATTTAACTCCATTTTTAAAGCTTTTTGCATTTTTCCTATTGATAGGAAACTTCATGGGAAGAAAATCACCCCAGGGATGTAACAGTTCTGTTATTTGACTGACTATGAGAGTCAAAAATCTCCCTCCAAACATACTGCTAGCTTTTTCTCAGCAATTATTTTCTCCACAGGAAAAAGATTCAATCTGCCACCTGAACTTGCATTTTTCATGAGCCAAGTTAGAGTACCCACGCAAAAAAAAAAAATTTTTGTTTAAGTCTGGTAACTTCTTGCTGGAAAATATGAGTATGCCCCTGTGATTTACAGACCATAATTTCATCCAGTAACAGTAGGGCGAGAGCTAAGGAATGGTTGCTTTCCACATTGCATTCTGCACGTTTCAAAAACTTCCATTCATATTAATGGTGTTGTCCTGTGACTTGATTTTGCACCTCTTTGATCAAAACTTCGGTACAGATCCAGATGTATTGCTATTGCCAGGAAAAACCACACAAATTACACCCAAATGAATTATATAATCCATTCAATTAGCTATACATTGTCTGGGTGTATGTAAGCATAAACATATGTACAGACGTGAATGAATGTATGTTGATTAGGTCATTAAGCCATGCCAGGTCAGTTTTATTATGTCAGATAAATAATTTGAAGAACCATTAAAATTTAAATTTCATTTATGTTTTCTCTAAAATATATTTTCATTTTTTATAATGAAAGAAATTTGAAGCACACCTTCTTATTTTTTTATTGATTTCTCAGCCCCTTTATCTTCTTCCTTGACTTTTCTGCACCAAAATATAAAAAGGAAACAAGGAGTTAAGGAATAACAAAGGGATTAATACATCCTAAAGAGTTTTCCCATTAGAAAAAAACCCAGGTCATCTTTGGTCAACTTTCTTCCTTTAAGTTAGTTTTTTCTAGAACTCATGCAAAGTGTAAAATTTTCATAGCAAACTTACATTGTCATATCAGGAGAGTTGGCTAGTTTGTTCTGGTTTGAAAATGGCCAAACCAGGAATAAATTTGAAGATCATCATGGCTGTACTAAATGCTTGCTTGGACACAGGCCATACATCTGCTCTGCTGGAGCAGGGTTGTTTTGTTTACAAATTTACCTGCCTAATTGCTTGTGTTGAAATAACACTTATTTAGTGCAGTGGTATTTGACAGGATTCAAAATTCTTCCCACTTGCTTTTACCAGGGTGAGTGGTGTCTTTGGATGTGAGGAACCTTAGGAAATGAGTTCTGTGTCTTTCAAACCTGTTTTTGTTCATATGCAGAGCAAATATGAAGTATCTGACATGGATACAGTTGTGTTAGATGCTTGAGTTGGAGAAGGCTTTGGGGAAACCTAACTGCAGCCTCTCAATACTTAAATGGGGTTTAAAAGAAAGAAGACGAACATTTACTGGGATCTACAGCAAGAGGAAAAGAGGAAATTTTAAAGGAGTGTAGACTCAGACTACTACCAGTAGTAGACACTGGGAAGAGGTTTTTTTTACTATGGGGRTGCCCAAAGTGTGGATGCCCTATTCCTAGAAACATTCAAGCTCAGGTTGAATGGTTTCAAGCCACCTGATCTACCTGAAGATGTCCCTGRGGGTTTGGGCTAGATGACTGTCTTAGTTTAGAAAGACAGGTGTCTGCCAGGGAAACTGGGGTTCCCCTTAGAATAGAGAATGTAAACCCCTCACCCCCCGCCAAATTCTAATTTTGCAGTTAAGGGCTCTCAGGCAAAGATTTGGGA
>QVAJ01000005.1:7947317-7977857 GCA_003546035.1 Mixornis gularis | reverse complement strand
CAACTGTTTTTCAGCAGATGAAATTGAATATACTCTATAACCCAGGACAATGACCTTTAAAGGACCCTTCCAAACCAAGGCACTTTATGATTCTATGAAGTGATTCAAAACATGCTTGTGTAGCTTATCTGACTGTCACAGCAGTTCACGGGTTAATATTTGACTATTTATGATCCAGTAATACAGGTAGATGTGATAATGCATTTTTCCTCTTCCATGTAGTCCAGGTCAGATATGGATAGTTGTTCTCCTTCACAATGGACAGTTCTGATGTCTGCCAGTTCTCAGACACAGGAGGTGTGCTGTGATCCYTGTGACCCCTCTTGGTCCCTCTGGCATCTCACCAATGGCTGACATCAAACACTGTCAGGGCTGGTGTTAGCAGTGACCCTCAACTGTCTGGTAGTGGTGGTTTGATTACCTTACAGGGTCTCACCTCTACAAAGGCTTTTAAAAGTGATAAGTCATGTTAGATTGCAACTTTTTTGACAYATCACAATCACCTATGCTGCCAAGTGATTCTGTATAATTCCTGCACAAATTCTGGCAATCAAGTCAGTGTTATCAGAGGAAGCATACACCTGTAGTGAGTTTTTCCACCATATATTTATTTAACTTTGAAATAGGAGGCAAAAATGCATTTTGTAAGTGTTTCTGAACAGAAGGATATTATATTCATCCCATATACTGGCAATTTTATCATATGACTTCTTTCTTTTCTCACCAGACTAAAAGCCAGAACAATTTCTCCACCATGCAGTTCTTATAGATAAGAATAAAATATAAATCTCATTTGATCTCTGTTGCCAATCTGATTATTGTCTGAAATTGTCCATAATGCACCTCACCCAGCCATTACCAGTCTTTCAAGTAAGTTGTCTCAGTCTAGGTCAGCAATAGGCAGACTTTTGGCTGGTGTTCACACAAAGAATCCCTCACATGCTGCACCAAGCATTAGGTGATCATTCTCAGTGTCTGTGRTCCTGCTGCCTTATCAATGTGGAGACTTTGGATTGTTTAAATAAGAACTACCGGTGCCTTTGGCTTCTGAATATGTGCTAATGAAATAAAAATAAATGCTCTCAGGAAAAGCCTTTCCTTTCATTCCTATTTCCGTCAAGGCTCCAATACACCAGAGGACTGAAATAAAAAGAACTCTTTCTTTTGTATGCTACTCCAGAGCTCTTCAGCTGACAGCTTGGTGATGTGGTGTTAGTATTTCTAAATCCAGTCACTAAGTAAATTTCAGAGTTGAAAGGGTTAGTTCGATTTGCTAGTGGGGAAAATATACATAGATTGTTCAATGTTGGTTATAAGTGCATATCTCAGGTGTTCTGGTGTGAAGATTCCTGTGAAGAATATAACCACAACATAGTTATAGTCTTCAAATTTGAATGTCTTTTTCACTGCAATTCTATTGTCATACAGGTATAAGATATGGAAAGAATACATAATATGTACATGTTAAGGCATTAAAAGCTKGAACAAAGCAGAATTTTCCTCTATATTCCAAAGCAGATATTCCAAGCCTATTCCATAACGGTTGGATAATTAAAAATGCAAATAGTTTAACAAGTACTCTAGGCAAAGGCTGTTTTAAAGCGTCAGGGAAATTATGTGGTAGTTATAGATAGTTTGCAAGTACCCAGATGCCCAAAAACATATACRCTACTTATTCAGAAATGCACAGTAGACACTGCATGGTTAATTTTCTGGTTTTTTCAGAGACAGGCTTGAATTTAGAAGACTKCCTAAAGAAGCTGTTACATTTTTATAACTATAAAAGAATTAGGTATTTTTATCAAAGTTCTTATATATATGATACATATTTTCTATTTTTAAAATGTAAGGGGTTTTTTTTTGCATAAAAGCAGTGCCTATGTAATTCTGATATTAACTGCATTCTCTTTATTTCAATTGCTAATTAAAAAAAAAAAACCCAAAACAGCACACACACATAAACCAAAACAACCAAACCAAACCCACCAACACATGAGGAAGGACAATGAAGCTGCCACTTTAGCTGGTGGCACCTGCCCACCCTGACCTTGCAGCTCTGTTCACRGTAGTTATCATTTATGACTAGATAAGGTGTTTGAAAATTAGAGTTGTCAAAAGCACTTATGAGTTACCTCTCTATTTGCTCCTTGCATTCAWTACTCAAAATGCTGTGGAAGAGCAAGCACTGACTACTTAAAATTTAATGTAGAACTGACTGTCTGACTTATGAAATATAAATGTGGCAAAAGTCTTTGTGAAGCTTTGTTTTTCTGTTGATATCATCACTTCTGTACAACCACACTTTATGATTCAGGGGTCTCAGTTTTCCTTTGTAAATCCAGTTAAAGATGTTACAAAACAGGGTTAACACTCTTCAACCTGACAGGTCTTTTGGATTGTTTCTAATCTTGCATTAATAGGCACTTTTGTAAGTACAGAAAAGGACACAATTGTGTTTTGAAAAATACAAAGTTTCTTTTTGAAGACAAAATTTATCAGGAKTGCTATGCACAGGAAATGTCAGGAAAGATTTAGAGTACAGCTTGGGTTATATGTCTGGTAAATTCCTTAGGATGTAAAAAAACCTAAAGAAACATAATTTAAAACCTTTTGTTCTGCAAACATTATTTGTTTATTGTTAGCAAATACTCACTAATTACTTTTGAGTAAGCTGGGAAGGTTTCTTTTTATATTCTTTTAGTCTAGGTTTGCTTCTTTGGGTTTTATTGGGTGGGGGCGTTAATTTAGTTTGTTTGGAGGTTTTTATGGGGTTTTTTTAAGCTTTGGGGACTTTTTGGATTTTGTAATCTTRGCCTCAGGTTTCATGTCTTAAAATTTCAGTACAACATTGTCTTATCCCTACCTACAAAAATTTCAATTCAGACTCATGGCAACCTATTTCCCCATCAAGCCCATCTGGATTTCTGATTGTTGTGAAGGAGTTTTATATTTAATACTTTTCTCTTGTATGTTAGACCCTTCTTAGACTCTCATGTGCTCTCATGCTTTTAAGTTAAAAAAAAAAAAAATCTCTTGAAAGTAAGAGTCAGCTGGCCTCCTAGTTCAAGAATATTCCAGTGAGACTACTCTCAGCTCTTGCTATTTGAATGGAAATGAAAGTGAAAGAAGAGTATCTCATGGATGRAGGCAACTTCAGATTTCTTGAGTGGGTTTACTAAAGACTTGTTTGTCCTGCRAACAATAACAGGCATTCCAACAGCTGACATACTGATGGAAAKGGATAGCTAGTTAATGAAAATAATCTATAATTTAAAAACCAAATTATATTTTGATTTCATCTCAAAAAAAAAAAAAAAAAAAAAAAAAAAACCAAAAAAACCTGACCCTGCCTGAACATCTTATCTTTTTTTTTTTTGACATTAGGTGATCAAAATGTTTAATAGGAAGCTTTATTTTATGGGATTCAGAGTAGGCTCTTCATTTATCTAAATGACTGTTTCCTTAAATTGCAAACTCACTTCTGACAATGGAATGACTTAATTTGAAGTTAATATGGAAAATCTTTATTTCAATGTATCTGATGTTCTGGCATGCAAGGGGAGTGTTTTGTATGCTAACTTAGCAGTCAAAATAAYAAAAAGCTCCTTTGGAGTCCAGCTAACAAAGATGACAGAAGGCAAAGGGATGGAGGTGAAAGGCTGAATCTGGTGTCTCATCATAGTAAGGATGGCATAAATAAAGTAGGCAACTTCTCTTTCTAAGAAACAACACACATTATGGCTTTCAAAATTCATATGTTCTGCAGTGCCATCTGTTGGGAATAACCACCTATTTTAGGCAAAAGGGAGTAACCAGTACTTAAATACTTTGCGGGCAGCMCCATCTTGTACATAAGATTTTCTTTTTCTTCACTAGAAGTATGCTTTTTATTAAAAGTATTTTAATGTGGCAATAAAGGTTTTCAGCTATGCAAGTATATTGTAAAAACTTTCTAGCCAACAAGTAATTATAGGCATGGGGATATGTAGGCAACTTATGCATCAGGAATCTTTCTATAGAATTCATGAATTCTGTTAGCTGAGTTGCTGCTGGTCCCCCGTTCCTGAAGAAGCTGCTTGATACAGATTCTCCCCCTCTGCTACTGCCTCATGACACTGCCCTTGGAGAGATGCATTCAGCTCTGGGACCCCTGATAGAAGAAGGATCTAGACTTGCTTGGGATGGGCAGAGGAGGGCCATGAACACGATCAGAGATATGGAGCACCTCACTTATGAGGAAAGGCTGAGAGAGCTGGGGTTTTCAGTCTGGAGAAGGGAAGCCTTTGGGGAGACCTTATAGAACCTTCTAGTACCTAAAGGGGCTACGAAAGAGCTGGAGAGGGCTTGTGACTTGCACATGGTAGTGACAGAACAAGAGGGAATGTCTAAACTGAAAGAYGGTTACATTAAATATTAGGAAGAAATTAGGAAGAGGGTGGTGAGGCACTGGACATGTTGAACAGGGAAGTTGTGGATGCCTCATCCCTGGAGGTGTTCAAACCTGGGTTGGATGGGTATTCACTGAACAACCTGGTCTAATGGAAAATGTCCCTGTCCATGGCAGAGGGGTTGGAACAAGATGATCTTTAATGTCTGTACCAACTCAAACCATTCTATGATTCTATGATTAAAAGTGATGTTTATTCTTTGAACTAAGAGTCCTTAGATCTGATGACTTAAACAAGAAACAAATGCACAAAATCYCTTAGTCTTCACTTTTTAAAGTGATCTCAAATCTTCTTTCAACATGCCAYTGAAGTAGGCCAAAGACACATATGGCTGCAAATAAAATATCAAATGCTCACCTGGAATAAGTGAATAATATAAATTAAAGGCMAATATTTTTTGAGAGAGACCATAGTAAAAATAAATGTAGACAATCCAAAGATATATGTTTTGGGATGCAGAACCTTCTAGGATAATGAGAGAAAGACTTTAAATGCCAAGAGTTCTTCGCACAGGTTGAGCAAAAGTTCAGGTGTTGAACTTTTAGGTCATGTATTAAAAATGTGGCTTTCTTTAATCACTTTTGTGTCAAAAGTGAGTGCCAGCTCAAGTCAGTAAAAATGATGATGTTCTTGTTTTATAGCATATATTTGAATAATTTAACAAGGGCAATATGTGTTGGTCTTTTTTTATTATTATTATTTTGATCTCAAAAATATCTAGAAGAAAAGCAGTAACCATAACAATGTTTTTATGGCTGGTAAAGAGTGTTTGGAGAGATGATATAGAAACAACATTGTATTTGAACTCCCTTAAATTTGAACAATTTCCTGAAATTAGCAGGATTACTAGTTTCATGGAGGATTGGAGCAATCTCAAAGTTAGTTTTCTATTTGCTCTTTTCCCCTAAAAATTGAATTTCCATGCTGCAGTAGTGATTGAGGACTGTGCTGTGTTTATGGCTTATCAGAGTTCACTCTGCCCGTGCTTGAGAGTCATCTCTTGAGATTTGTGCTTCCAGTAGCAGCCACGTAARAACAGAAAACACCAACCTTGTGAAAAATTCAAAAACTCAATGAGGAAGTGAAAGATACATCCCATTAATAAGATGGGCCATTTCTTCATTAATGATTCATCTGAACTCTTTCCCTAGTTCTGCAGCCTGCTAATATCTAAAAACTTATTCACCATATTGATGTTCAGGAACTGAGGATGAGTTTGAATTCCATTCCTTTTGATTAACTCCAACTTTACAGGAACAAAGTGAAGGACATTTTAAAATCACAGTATGCTCCTATTACATCTTTTACTCTTTTTTAGGATTTAGAAAAAAGAAATCATAAATTTCTAATTTTATTTGACTTAGCACTAAATATKCTCCTTCAAACCAAAGATTAGCTGAAATGCTGGAAAAGAGACCTTTATTCAAACTGTGGCCATGAACTGTCAGATAAGCAAGTCTAATAGTTACTGGTTTAACCTAAAAYGGTGGACATAAAACTGACAATCTTTTTTTTTCTAAATAGTATTTAGGGGATAACATAATGATTGTTGCTCTTCAAACACATTTTGGGCATATGAATAACCCATAAGTCCTACAGTTTTTACATATCTATCTCTTTTTTTCATTGTTGTCATTAGTTTTAATCCCAGCTGCCATTACAGACTAAAAAGAATTCCAATGTCTCAGTTTTCTGCTCTACTTTGTATGCAGCTAAGTTCAGAGGTGAGGATGAATTAATCTGTTGTGATGAACAGCAGGTGCTCTGTGTGGGTGTCCCTACTTGAAGGATGCATGATGAGACTCTATATCATGTTCTTAATATTTTCCTGATTAGAATGGACCTGTTTTATATGTGATGTTTCTGAAAAATAACATTTCAAAGTCACTTACTTGTGCAGATGGTGCCACAGTACCATATGTATAGCTGCACTTAAGCACCTGTGAATGGCAGAGATTATATGAAATGAAGAAGAGAAATTTCTGGCAGACAACATGATTTCACTATCAGAATGTACAGTTTCTGTCAGGTGCAGCTGTTTATTTTTTTTCTATTCTTTCTATCAGCCCATTGTTCTCCATTTTAAGACACAAAAARTAGAAGTACATTATATATGAAGAAACCTCACAACTCCTTTCCCCAYCTCCCAGTATTTACTTACGATGGGAAGACGAGAACAACAATTTTTCATTCTTGTCAACAAATCTGATGTTTAGCAGGATATGGGAAATCCCATCAGGTGCCCTAAATAAACTAGAGGATTTGAGCACTCTAAGCCTTTAATTCACCATTAGTATCTAAGGATTGTTCTGCAACCAGCATTTTAATTCACAAAAGATGCATTAAAAAAAAACCTAATTATTTTCTCTGCCCTCTTTAAGCACATACCTAATATTTATTTACAACACTTCTATCTCATTTTCCTCATCTCCAATATGTACATATAAATAGAAACAAAAGCAAGGCTAAATTCTTATTTATAAATTGGTAAGTTTTTAAGTTCTTGGGAAAGAACTTTTTTCCTTTATAAGACTTACTTTAGCTCTTAGTGTAGTCACATTTTGCTTGGTTGATTATTTTGTCCTAATAAAGCTGAATAAATTGCTGTTTCTGTCCTTGTACTGTCCTGAATAAATGATGACTAAGAATGAAACAACCTCATTTAATGGTCAGCGAGGGATTGCACCACAGTGCACGTCCTCAGGGTGAGTTAGCTGTGATAATATGTCCCTTAACATCCTCACTCCCTTTGCATCCTCATCCCCTTAGCATKCTCAGCACGTGCCCCTTATCACAGTGGTCTACATGCAAGGTCAGCTGGAGGTGAATGAGCTTGAGGCCAGCAAAAAGCAAGACTGGGATACCTGTCTTGGGTGACCACAGAATCACAGAATCATAGAATATCCTAAGCTGAAAGAGATCCACAAGGATCATGGAAGCCCAGCTCCTGGCCTTCACTGAAACCTTAGATGAATATTGCAGATCCCTAGGCCACCTGAATGAGCTCTGTAAAAAAAMCACTCAGTAATACGTGGGTTTTCCCTACTTCTCCAGGTTTGTTTCCAATGTGAGAGGATGGGCAAGGTTGCCTGTAGTAAAAGGCTTTCTATGACACTGTGCAAGGAATTGAATACAAAGATTTCTAGTATACATTTTCAAGTGAACATTCATATTAAAATAAAAGACCTCTTGTACGTCTTGTAACTTGTATAACTTCCAAAACACTTGGTATTTGGGGAAAGTGCTCTACTCCAAGCATTTGCTTCTGACAGGACTGCTTCTATCCTTACAACAAGAAAACTGTCCTTCTGAATCCTGTATCATGAATGTGATGTTATTTTACCATGGAAGAGTTACTTGAGTTTATATAAGAGCTTTTTTCTGAAGAATGAGAAGTAAGAGATCTCAGTTGAGAAAACATCACTTGTTGTATCCAAAATACACATGAATCCTATTAAAAAAATTCCAAAATGGCTGTTACTTTAATATGGAAGGAATATTGAGAGAGAAGCATAAAACAGGGGTAATGAAACTGTGTARTAGCACACAGTGGTGGAGGTGAGAGTGGGAAGTAGTCTGAAGCTGGTGTTAAGTCCACACTTTTTCCATTTGCCCATTAATGATACAGGAGGAAGAACAAAAATTTTTATAGTAGAGGCAGGAATATTACAACTGGAGTTTTGCATAAATCTAACTGAAAAGTGGAAAAATAATGCAGTTTAGATACAAAAAAGAACAGGACAACATCACTGGAAAAAGACAATGTAAGTAACAGGGTTTTGGCCATATGGAATTACTTGAAAAATAGAAATGTAAATATCTGAGGTTTTAAAAGTGGCTAAAATATGGTTGTAAGTATAAAATTTAATAAGGCAGATGAAAACTGGAGGCATGGGTTTCAGGGTAGGAAGGAAAGTTGCAGGGTAGGAAGGAAATGGGGTGACTGATTTTAAATACACAGAGAAATAACACATCACCAGACAAATGAATGTCTGTTTGCACTGCTCTGATGAAAACACGCCCGAGGTATTCTGTGATCTCCCTAGTGTGGAAAATGACAAATGATAAATGTTGTTGCTAAAAATGATTAAGCATCTGTAAGAAATATATTCACTGGAAAAAAAAGTATTAAAGACCTTACACATATATAGAGGGGGAAATCTCTGCTGTGTGGGTGATAATTCAGAGTCAATTCTTATTCTTGATTTTCTGGACTTGATCCATGAACAGGCTGCAGYAGTTTCAGAGATTGCCCATCCATGYTGTCCAGCATTCTTCCTTGCTAAAGACCTCCTCCTCCCTGTTTTCCACCCAGCAGTGCTGTGCCTTGCTGTCCCTGCATCAGTGCTGTGTCCTGTGTGGGGTGACCCAGGATCTGCAGGTCTYGAGATGCTTGTCCTAAGACAGAGTTTTGCAGGGCTGCGTTGGATAACACCTGCTCTTCAAAAAGTTGTTGTCTCATAACTGGGAGGTTTCTCACAGCTCAAGTTCATTCAAAACATACTAAATAATAAACAGAGATAAAAAATGGGAAATATCAGTATGTCACTGAGTAAGGCCCTGGTGTTCTTCTATGTCGCTTGCCGAGGCTGGGTGTGTCCCACCTCAGGGACAGAAAGATGAGGCTCCACACGGCAGCAATTCAAGGGGACAACCTTTAATTCAAAATCTGACTCCATTTATAAACATTTGTGCAAAGGTCAGAGATTGGCTACAGAGGTCGCCACCTCTCTAACCTGGATGGTGGACATCACCATCAATCATTTCTTCTCTCAGAGGAGAAGTATGTAAACATTCTGAAAATAGACATTGTTTACATGAAGCTGCGTGAGAAAGTTCTTCACTAAGACAMAAAGACAGAAAGCTCCGGGCAACACTTCTAAGCTGACCAGTGACTGCAATCCAGTTTCCTTCCATCTAAAAAGATGTGGTAAAACTGGAGAAGGTGACAAGAACAGGCAGCAGCAGCCACAGCTCAGAGTGTGGAGTGACAGCAGAGAAATGAATAAAGAGAATATGAGGTTTTCACTTGTATAAAAGAGACAGATGAGGAGATTTATGATAGATGTTAAAGAAACTTCCCAGTCTGACCATTCAGGAGACTCTCTAGCAGTCACACTCCCAATGCCAGAGGCTTCCACCACTGGGATCTCCTTCACARCAGCTCCAATGAGCCGACAGGTGCCCAGCTTGACTTCCCACACACTTCACTGACATGCAGCCAGACCAGGTTTCTTTACAGCTTTGACCTTGGGTGTCCTATGGCAAAATCACAGATGTCTCATTCCATGAAGTCATTTATTCTTGGTGCTATAACACAGAATTCAAGCTGATGCCTTCGAGGGGGACCCCAAGGCTTTTATCCCCTCACAGTCCAAGCATGACCAAGTTTCACCAAGTCTTGCTCTTCCTCCTGAGTCCTCCACTCCTGCTGCATCTCTCAGTATCCATTCACCTGGCTGTCACCACCTGTCTTTGTGCCCTTTGTTAACCAAAGGGCGGTTGACAGTTCTTGACTCCACCCACAGCTCAATCTGCATTTCAATCTACAGCTGGMAAATTGAGCACCAAATCTTTGCCACAGCATAGACACCTCTAAAAGTACTGTGGAGAAAGTCATTGAGTAACGAGGTGACTTTCTTTCCATTTCAAAGAGTGAAGGGACATAAAATAAAACAGGTAATGTCTATCACTTGGTTTGGGGTTCATTCTAAGTGGACTTCGGGAGTTTCCACTGCATGGAAATTCAACTTGGAACATCTTTCTTCAGTGAGTCAGAGACGATAACAACAACAACAACAACAACAACAACAACAACAACAACAACAACAACAACAACAACAACAATAACAAGAAGCATATGAAGTGGAACTAGACAAGTCTATGAAGGAAAACTCTCCGGAGGGTTTTAAAATAAAACATCATTTTATCTCGGAAAATCCCTGATCTTCCTTGAGGCTGGGCAAGACCTAGGGAAAAACAATATGTGATTCTTTGTTCTTAAACTGTTTCCTGGACACTCATTGGTCTCAGAAACAAAATGTAACATTGCAAGAACTCCAGGCCTGCTCAATAAGGCCATTCTTACAGGCTTAATGCCAAGGTCTGGTAGTTTTTCCAAGGTTATGGTGCATCCTTTGCTTTCATTAATTAGAAAACAGAGATAAATGCATAGTTTGATATAYCATGCAGTCGCATTAAATTCTGTCTTGAGTTTTTAAGGTGATACAATAACTCTCTCTTACTTTTCTCAAACTGCTGTTAGCTAGTCACATATTTTACTTTGTTCTGGAGATGGCTGTATTCAGTGTGGGGTGAGTATATACTCCACCACATTAAATTTGTAAAAGGTTTTGGGATTCTTTGAGATGAAATGAGCTATATAAATGCAAGCTGGTATTATGTTTGCAAAATCTGTGTGACTGAGAAGATCAATCTTCCAGAAAAATGTCAGCAGATACAACCAGTTTATTATTTCTGAAGGCCGAGAATAAGAAAGTGATAGAAAATAAAATCAGCAGACTGGGTAAAAGTGATTTGTTTTGGTTTCTTTTCCTTCAAGAAAAAAACAATGGATTCTAGAAAATATCAAGTAACACTTTAGACTTGACCTTTTGTTGTTCATATAGCTTATCATCCTTATGTACCACAGCCTCTGTCTTTCCTACATGAAAAATTATGGTAGCTAATAATGCACATCGATATGAGACATAGTCAAATATGAGTAAATATGTGAGTAAATAATTACAAGCATTGCTTTCAAGTTACTTTTGTAGAAATCTGTCCAGGTGTTAATGTGTTATAAATTGGCTTTATGCATAAGATAGTTCCTTCCTACATATTTCGCAAGCACACATTTTAGACATTCAGTACGACATACTCTTTATCACAGTCTTGGATACTGAAATTCACAGTGGAGGTCTAAGTGATAAAGCCAAACTCAAGAAGACTACAAATGATCAAACAGCAGGAAGAGACAAGGTCCTATCTTGCAACCTGTGAGTTGCCAAGTCTGTAATTCCTTTTAGCACCGGATATCTACCCAGTTTTTTAGAGAAAGAAAAAAAGTGCCTTCTCTTGAGGCATTTGTGCAACTGGCAGTGGCTGGCAGGTTCAGTAGCTGCTTGTCTACAGCAGATCCTTATGCCTTTCTGTCACTGCCATCCTGGACACTTCAGAGACAAAAACTGGTTGCGCCTCATTTGTCTCAGAGTGAATGTGGTCTGTGAAAAGCCATGTTTAAGCTGTCTGGTCAAAGACTTGAGAAAATGTCGCAGTTGTAAGCTGAGAAAAAAAATACAAACAGTTCACTGTCATATTCAAAGGTGCTCTGTCTCAGTTGTCTCTGCTTCAGAAGAAACAGAAATTAAGGTCTGATGTTTTCTATCACATGTAGTGATATAGAAAGTGATGTACTGTATAGGCACAATTGTTGCAGCTTATAAGCTCCCAACACACTGTGAAACTATGGCTGGGCTCAGAAGAGGGAATGCAACGAATGATACCCGTGGGCCAGCAACCTGCAGGGCACTGGATGACCTSTAACATAGTTAGTAGTTTATTCTGCTCTTTTTAACTTGCAAAGTTGAAAGAAATTTCATTTTAACAGTCATCAGTGAAACAGACATTAAAATATATTTGCAAGCAAAACTAAAGCCAGATCACTGTTCCCCTGCCAGTTATTTGTAAAATGCCCCTGTTTTGGAAAGAATTTCAAATGTAAGTTCAAAGATTGTTTTTGCTCCACAGAAAGCACAGCCATCCTTTTAAACTCTTTTCCATTAGATATTTGACAACAATTATTCTTCAGGACAAAAGACCTTCATCCAACCGAGTAACAGCAAAAGTAGGCTCTTACTTTGTAAATTCCTACACACTAAATTGCATGGAAATGTTAATTGTTTATTAAGGAACCATAGGCTGAAAACTAATTTCTCAGAGTGGCTGGTGGAAAGAAATAAATACCATGAAAACAGCTTCTGTGGAAATTGGCATAGTCTGAAAACAACTACAAAACTGAATAAAACCACATAACATTCTCAAAGAAGTCATGCAAGGTTTAATTACCTGAAATGTGATGTACCAGAAGTCTTTATTGATTTCAGATAAAGCTTTTGGTGCTTGACACTCTGCAAATCAACTACTTGGTAGAAATTTTCCATTAACATCCTACTGCATACMAATTACAGTTTTTGCAAGGCTTCAATTACATGGAATTTTTTTAAAAGCTCATAAAGAAAAAAAAAACCCTTTAGATATTACATTTTTCAAATTATCTACTTTCAGCTTGCTGTCAGGCTTCCTTATTACATAGACTCAGTGAAGAAAAACAGATTGTTTTGTTTCACTCAGATCCACAAGCCAGAAAGGATGTTCCCCTCAAAGGATTTGGCAAAGGGAACTGAAGATCCTGGCKCCAAAACCTAAAAGCCGCAAATATGCCTGAAAGGCGAGGCCATCAGTGCTCATCTTGGAAACATCTTACTGCACRTTTTGTCTACTTTTTAGACTGTCTGGTCTTAGCTGTTTTAGACTGTTCTCAGCTAACCCAAGACCCAGCAGGTACAAATGCCTCTGCATGTTTTCCATTTCTCTGTCAAAGCAGCCACCAGCTGAAAAATTTTCCCCTGGTGCTAAGGGGAGCAAACAAGAAGGTGACCCTCAAAACCCCCTGGCTCAGGTGTGGTAGAAATCCTCAGGATATATTTTGCTTTTCAGGAGAAGAAGATAACCTATCATCTTGTGGAAGAGTTTTTGTTGAAACAACTCTGATTTCACTTTTTTCTTGTGGTTCTGTCTGTAAGATCCCCAAACCCCTTTCTGTGATTGAGAAGTCTTATTGATCTGGAGATAATAAAAGCAGGAAAGCTCAAAGCAGTTTATGCAYTTTTGTTATGCTATTTTGTTGCTGTTGTCAATTTCAGGACCCCACCCTAAAGTTATCTGAACTGTCAGAGTCTTGGTTCTCTATTTTATTGCTTAAGTAGAACCAGTACATTTTGCCTTTTTTACTTCGATTAAGCTTGCATGGAAACTTGAAATGCAAAGTGAAGGCTTTTCAAATCATGTTTGCCAGTGGGTATTTACTTTGTCATCTAGACTATTTCTAGCACTTTGTGATTAATACCTGAACAATGTTATCCTTTGTGCTCAGTTTGAATATGTCAGTCCCATGGTTATTCCTTCAGGCTTTAACTTAAGACATTAAAATATTACTCAATTTATTTTTCTTTTTTTTTTCCTTTAATTTCTTTTTTGTTTTGTTTTTAAGAAGGAAAACGTGGTGGGAGGGAGTGGTATATCTCTTTTCTATTTTTATTCTTTTTTCTTTTTAGGAGGAAAATACATGGATTTTTTTACATTCCTATAAAAATTAATTAAGTATAAAACATTAACTTAGTTTTAAAAATGGGGATCTGAAAATTGACACAAGTGCAGCTCAAACCTAGAACCTCAAAATATCAGTTGGATGTCTGAATTGCTTACATTTTTATCCTAAGAATTTGTCCCAAATTTCATCTATACATTAACTTTGCTTTGTCATTTATGAACTTGCACATTTATACAGGAATGGAAGAAAATTGAACCTCATCCATGAGTCAAAATACACCTTTTTCTGGCCAGAATTGACCATAAACCATTGTTGTGCTTCAACAAATAYCAGTCACTGGCCATCCTGTTGTCCGACAGGAATGCTTTTTATCCTGTAGAGCTAAGCTGATGTAAACAGTTTGCTGCCACTCAGAAGTGTGGTCCTTTTGACTATTCCTCTGTCCTTGACTGGACTTTCCCATTCTGTATTTTTGGTTAGGGTTGGCATTAATTTTCCTGCCACTGACTCCCTCAGCCCATGAAGTTCTTGGTTTAACCCCGCAGAAATCGTTTACTGCCCAGTGGAGGCTTGGTCTTGTGCTGGACAAAAAGTATACATATATATRTATACATATATCTCACTGAAGGGTGCTTGAGGAGTCTGTTTTCTGTAGTAACTCATTCTCTTTTATTTTGTAAGAACCTCAGTGAAGAATTCCTGTCACAGCTGTGGTTCCCTATAACACTGGAGGGAATGGGGCAGGCAGAACCCACACAGGCAACACCAAACTCCTACCTACACTCTGGGTACTGTGGACAAATGATGTGGTGCTTGCCAGTGAGCTTTAAGTGTTCTCCAAACTCTATTATCACCTATTGYCAAAAAGTTTGTTTTGTTTTCTTTTGTTTTTTTAAATTTCAACCAGCATAAGACAACTTTGCATAAGCCTGCTACTTTGGATGGAATTAATTTTCACTAATAAATATAAATTTAAAAAATAAAGAAACATTACTGTCAAAATATCAGGGAAGGACAGCTTATCTTAGCTTTGAGCAATATTCATTCTGTTAGAACTGAATGAATTTCAATGAAGGTCAATGTTAGAGCCACAAATATAAGAGTTTTTCTGTTTCCTTTGTCACAACTGGCTCTACATCCCAAGGTGTCATTATATAATAGAAGTAAACAGCATTCTTTTTACAAGTTGGGTATACTTGCTATAATAAGGTAGGATGTTGTGGTCATGATAGTATAAGGATATAACAGAACTTACTCAGGTGGGTAATATCTTTTATTTTACCCAGCAATGCAGCTGGAAAAAATATTAGCTTTSACTTATGTGATGCCTTTATGAGGTCACAAATAACAGGGAGGAGGAAGTTGCATGCAACAAATTTAAACTCTTGAGATGGAAGTAGAATATAAAGACCAGTAGACTGGCAAATTTCATATTTCAATCTATACTACTCTGTAAAGAGATTATAAAAAAATGAGATATATATATTGTAGTGGCTCAAGGAAACAGCTCTTTACTCATGTGAGTGAACACTTAATGCATTTTGCTCATAAAATGCCTACAGAGTTCATGCAGGTAAAGGCATAAAATTTTACTAATGTTTAAGCATTTCAAAGAAGTTATTCAGTTATTCTGATTGAAAATGTTTTTCATATAAGCTTGRAAGAATAGTCAGACTTGTTTACAGAAAATATAAGTTGAAAATCTTGACAGATTTATGAGAGATGTATTTGATTTATTGAATTAAACAATCTATACGGAAGTTCAGTTCTCAGAAAATTGTATTTAACTAAACCTTAAAAAATATTAAACTTCCTCTGTTTCACATGATAACCTTTAGGCTGTGATTTTAGGAAAAGACTACCCCACGCAAAGCTGAATCTAATGGTACTTTTAAGTTAGTGAGAYGATTTCAAGAAAATAAACCAATTTTCTTCCTTTGATTACAAATTTGATCCAGTATAGGAACCCTTTCCTCCTTCCAGTAGGCAGTGTCCAAAAAGATGAAAATCCTTGTATAAGGAGTCAGGTGTGGTGTTTCCAAAGTCGGAAGGCAGCAAATCTGTGCTGGCAGGCAGCAGTACTCTGTGGGATGGGAAATAAACCACAGCACATGATGTTACAGGTAGACACTGATAAGTCTAAATGGTAAATATCTTTTTGTTTATTTGACTGTGGGGGTTACTTTCTCAGTGTATTAAAAAGATAAAAATTTCTATCAAAGGAAAATAACTGCTATCTATTTGCTGCAGGAGTATTTCTACTCCCAGGCTCTTGCACACGTGTAAAAGTACACTGTCTTGTCAGGAAGATCTCATCTCTTAAACTAGCAAATTAAAAGTGTTCACAGCAGGGATTTCAGGATCTATTTTCCATCTACTTTTCTGCTCTTATTGCCAGTAARCCTTGTTTTTCCACTCCTATGCTGCAAAGACTGGTTGTCAAATGAAATCAGCTTCATATCCGGAAGCAGTCCCTGCAAATACAAGGTCACACTTCAGGTGGTRTCTGCAAAGTAATTTGATTTATTGTTCTTGCACTTTTGTGGGGAAGCATGTGGAAATTCTCTCTGATGCATAGGCTTATGTGAGACAATTATATGTGTTTTTAACTCCAGAAAAGTGCTGGTTTTTCGCTGTCAATGCCATCCACGCAAATCTGTGTAGTCCTCATATTTGGTAAAAGCTCGAATCTAATCGATTACTGTCCACAAAAGTACATGAAATGGAGTCATGTCCACCCCTGCAGATTTAGTAGAGTCCATCAAGTAATGCTTTTCTTGATCTCAATCAGACATTAAAACAAATAAAATAAAAAGAAAAAAATGGTCTATAAATGTGACAAGAAAAACCCTTTTAGCTCCCATRCTGACTCCTTTTATAAGCAGACATACTTCTCCACTTTTATCCACCACATGTCTGACTTCTGCATCAAATGAGGGTATGCCCTCTGCAGCAGACAAATTCAAATTAAGGCTCAACAAAAAATTAGAGGGATACCCTCCCTCTAYCCTCAATCAAAAATAAGATTTTTTTTTTCCGTCTGTTTTTCTCTACCTAGCAATTAAGGGAAAAAAAATCAAAATTTTAACTCTTCTACCTCCTTTTTGTCAGGAGGAAGAAGAGAATTCAGGAATATGCAAGTGTTTCACCCTTTATTTTTACTTATTAAGTYAGCCTGAGAGAACATACTTGTGAAAAATAAATATATAGAAATACAGATAAATATGCACATATATTTATAGATGTAATAATGTCTTCTAATACTTCAGCCCTCATATTTTAAACTTTGTCCATTAGTAAAACTGGTTATTACTGCATTGAAAAGATACTRTTGCAAATATTCCTTTGAATATTTGAGAACTTTTTGATTCAGCCACTTCACACAGTTCCTTATGATAGCAGAAGTAGCTACCTATTGAAAAAAAGAGACTGCTTGTACCAAAATCAATCTTCCTTTAAGTCAGAAGTCATGGTCTTTCCAGGGCAGACCTCACATGAAATGAAAAGTGAAAAAAGCAAAATTGTATTAGGAGAAAATAGATGATTTGTCTCATTCAATTAAAATTTAGAATAACAAATTGCCAGAAACTAGAATCAATTTTCACGTGATCTACRAACAGTTGGATTGGTCTGACCTTCAGATAAGATTAATTTGCAACTAATAATTCACTGTGTTCTAAGTCTCATTGCATTTACTGCTTTCATAAATCTTCTGTACTTTTTTTCCACTCTTCTCTGCTCGGTTGCTGCTGTTTAAGTGCTCTGAGGATAAAGAGTCTTGGGATGGTGCCAGATGGTCTGGGCTAGCTCCAAAATAGAGGAGTGACTCTTCAGCTATCCCTATTCCTCACTCATTATGGACTTAACAGGAAGGAAAATACTAACAGTAGAACTGCTTGGGTTTTGTTTTGCTTTGTTTATATGTTGGGGGTTTTTTTGTTGGGTTTTTTTTTTTTTTTTTTTTTTTTTTGTGGGTTGTGGTTTGTTTGGTTTTTTTAAGGATTCAGAAAGATTTTTAAAGAGATGTTAAAAAAAAGCTTTTCATCCCAGTCTATGCAAAACTGGCCACCTGCCAGATGAGGTGTAATTAAGACATCAAGAAACAAGAGGTGGATTGAAAAGTAACAYGTTGATATATCCCATGTCTATTTTATGGATTTGAGAATTGAAACTGGTGATGGCTTGCAGAATGTTATACATGCTGAGAGAGTAAATGGTTTAATCTTTGCTTTACAGTGTTTCTGCTAATTCTTTCCAAAGTTCTGCCTAACAGCCTACCTCAAATTTGCTTAGTTCTCCCTGCGTCAGTGATTTCATCTCTTTAGAGAACTGGTTCATTTCGGGGTTCAGCTTTAATTTTGGTTATTACCAGGGTTTTTCTTCCTGTATGAAAAACCAGTCTGCGAGTTAAAAAATGACACTAAACAAATCTCGGAAAAAGAAATGTAAAAGCTAAGGGTTTTCTTTCATTTCACACGACTTTTTGAAGATATTCCTTGCCTGTATAAATCTCACAACACATATAAGGACTTATAACAAGAATTCTGTATGAAAGACTCATGAAGAGTTACAAGTAATAATGAGTTTCTGATGCTCTGAATTCTTCTGTGAATTTAATACTATTTTAATACACTCAGAAACTAGACTGCCTGTGTAAGCATCTATAAACACCTGTGTTACCTTCTGCAAGCACATCTCACAATAATTGGAGATGGTAATAGAAAAGCAGGTGTAAGAAAYACAAAACAACACAGTCTGACCATGGTCCCATGGTCTTCAGTCTTCCACCTCTGCTATGTGTGTCTTCGTAAGTGCTGAGGGAAAGGAAGGTTCTTATGGACCTAGACAGCAAATGATTTCGAGAACACAGCATCTCTTCTCTGCACTGCAAGACTCTCACACAGAAGAAGATGTGAGTCAGATTAACAGAAAGACCAAGCTGTCCCGCTTGTGATGTGTCCCTTCACTGCTTTGAGTCATGCCATCTGCAACTTTTGTAAMAATATTTGATGTATTTTTTACGCTTTTTGGCATAAGATTTCCTGTTGTGAGATTGGTAGTTCTGCTTTCATCCTCTGGARCATTGCATGGCTTTTGACACCTTAACATTTACACACCACTACGTTACCTTTTTGCTCAGAACTGCTTATTACGAGTTCATTTCAGGTCTCTATATTTCTTCCTGCTAGAAGTTCCTTCTCTTCTTATTTTTTTAGCTTGAAGTTTATAAAGAAACTATATACTTTGGGGCTTTTAGGTGGGTTTTTTTTTTTGTACCTACTGTCAAGTGCTGTATCATTTTAATCCAATCTGCTTATCTCCTGTAGTRTGTTGCTTTGTAGTTCATCTTATAATTTTATTTTCATTGTAAGGAATAACATGTGAGAGGTCGATATTTGTAGCTAGTAAAATGAAGGCTATTTTGTAAAAATTACTACTTTCAACGTATCACAGAAATTTCTGTTCTAGAATCTATTTTTGATTATAGGATCTTGTTCCATTGTCTACCAATAAAGTGACAATTTTTTTCACTATTTTAAATGAGCCTTAGACCTTCAGCATTTTGAGCAGAGACATCCAAGTATTACGTAAGTGATTTGCATGATTTCTAAAAGCAAAAATTCTTATTGTCAGACAGTATTTCTAGTCCAGCTTTCATTTCTTCCAAATATTTCTTTCAATAGGAGGCTTTACGAATTTAAGGAGAGATTTACAGGTAAGGATCTTTTGATCTTGACATGATAAGGGTCTAAGCAATCCTGCCAGCAATCTGGTTGAAACCAAAATTAAAGTGTTGGTTTAAGAATACAAAATGTACTCTGCACTTGAGAGGCCACACTTCGAATCCTGTGTTCAGCTTTAGGCATCTCACTACTAGAAAGCCATTGAGGTGCTGGAGCATGTCCTGAGAAGGGCAATGGAACTGGGGAATTGTCTTTACCACAAATCTGATGAGGAGCAGCTGAGGGAGCTGAAAGTTTTTAGCTTGCAGAAAAGGAGGTTCAAGAGAGACCGTGATCTCTAGAACTACCTGAARGGAAGTTGTAGCAAGATGGGGTCTCTTCTGCTGGGTAAAAATTGATAGGCACAAAGGAAATCACAGAATTACAGAATATTCTGTGTTGGAAGGGGCCCATGAGGATCATGGAGTCCAGCTCTYAAGTGAAAGGCCCATACAGGGATTAAACTCRTGACYTTGRCATTATTASCACYRTGCTCTAACCAAYTGWGMTAATCTYAGGGTATTATCTCAAGTTTTACCAGGGRAGGTTTAGGCTGGATATTAGGARAAGTTTCTTCRTGGCAAGWGTGGACAGCATTGAAACAAGTTGYCCAGGGAAGTGGTAAAATCATCAGCYCTAGAAGTGTTCAAAAAACCYGTAGATGTGGCACTTGGGCAGTTCAGTGATGAACATGTCATGCTGKSTTAATGGTTGGACTTGGTGATCTCAGATGTCTTTTCCAACCTTAACGATTCTATGATTCAGTCTGGACTTTSCTTGGATCTTGTCCAATACCCTGTTTCTTCAGTACTTTTATGAAAAGCTGAAAGTTGATCCAAATTAATTTCTAAATGAATTGCCAAATACATTAGCAGAAATGATAAAAGGCACAAATGAAGTACATTATTTTAATTGAATTTCGTTGCCTGAGGAAAAGAGTGAAGAAAAACTAGAATGACCTTTTAGTTGATGGCGATTTTGTCACTTTGTCTTTTTTATTTCTTTTCTTTTCTACTCCAGAAAATTAGTGTATTACTCTGTTACCTCAAGAATATGATTGCAGTTGTTTTCTTAACGTGTTGCTGTTGGCACTATAMAAGATAGCCTGATTTTGGACTGTAAATTTTTTCATATGTCTGAATGAAAGCCAAAACGAGGACATGCAAACATAGCAATTTACCATATGCAATTATTTTTTAAAGCAGCAACAGAAAACAGATCTGGGTCTGGAAGAATAGAAAATTTCCTTTCTGCCAATCTAAAAAAGATTTTATGAATGTAGAAATCAACAAAATAATTTCCCCATTGCCATATGTTCAGCAAGTCCATGAAAAAGGTACAAATTATTTCTTGCTTTATTTTACACATTCTTGCTATTGTACTGCAAGGCAGTATTAGTTGCATAAGCAATAATTTGTGTCTAAAGGAGAGGAGGACTATGCAGTAGTAAAAGGGCACCTTGTGCACTGAGTGGCAGTCGTGGGAGCCTGTTGAGATCATTCATTGTATATCAGYAATTTTAAATTTTACCCAAACAGTAGCAGACATTTTAGAGGAATGTGAATTCCATTTTTGCACATGATGAAACAGTGTGGGTACTTCTCAGAATCGTAATCTSTTGTTGGGGTACTATGTCTCTTTTTTCTCCTTGGACTTTGAAAACATTTCCATTTCATATAAATACTTTTAACCGAAGTGTTTCACCTGGCATTCTTACTTTGGCACGCTTCAGCTGTTAACAACACCTACAAATGTCATGAGAGAAGAMCCGCCCCTTTAAGAATGCAATTTAAATAATCTACCAATTCTTCCTTTCTTTTCCACTGCATAAAACCCAGTGTTTACCTATATGGATATAGGRCCTGTAATCTCACTTTAAGGAAGTTGAGATAACTTAAACTAGCAGACTATCTGTACTAGCTGTAGTTTCTAGATTCAATTATAGACTGAATCTAAGCCTGGTGTTATGGAGGAAAACTTACTTTATATTTTAAAACAACACAAGAAAAATGTGTCATTAAAATCAACACTGAGCATAGAATATTTTCTGCAATAAAGCTGCAATATGTATCACTTTTCTCTAGTGATTTTTTCATGTTAAGAGATTAACAATATGAGAGGTAAAAATAATCTTTCTTGTATAATCAGTATTTTGTATTGTTATCACTTACATACAATTATTGAGAGAATTTAATAAACAAAGAAGTCTCTGTTTCAGATTTCCTTTTCTGAGTACAGCTGATGGTTGAGCTGGCAGAACAAGTACACCTTTAATATTTTCTCTATTGCAAAGGTTCTTGTGTAATTCTTKGAGCCTAAGCCATTTTTCCTCTACTGAATCTCCTTTGAACTTTTGCTTTGATTTGGAAACACTTTTGTTTTTATGTCTCTCTACCCGCAGCTGAGGAAAGTCTTGTTTGTATCAGATTTGATTCAACCCTTGTTTGGACTATAGTTATTGAAGTTAATTGTTCTCTGTCTATTGTTTGGCCTTCTTATTACAGAATGATGATTGCATATATCAAAGCAGTTCTCATTACATGCAGTTTTCAGGGATCGAATATTAAACACAAAAGTTGCAAAGCACAGCTCCTTCATGAAGTTACTCCCACATTTGATGACAACTCTAGAAGTGATTATATTGATACTGAGCAAAACCATCTCGGTTTTATTGTGAATTCTGCCCATAGGACTGAAATCTGACSGTCTTGTTTACAAAACAATAAGGCTGGGGACATGTCAGGACATTAATCTTCTTCTTAGAGCACTCTTTTGTACTTTTTAATCCTTTTTCTTTCAATTACTAGAGGTCTGATTGAAGAAGCAAGCCAAATACTCACTTGTTTCATTAGCAGTGGAAAGAAAATTGAAGCKTCTCTCCTTAATAGCATATTAGATTGAGGAACACAACTGGAGGCAAAAGATACATCTATTTTCTGAGTCTTTAAAAACCAGAACAAAAACACAGAGCATATCCTGTCTTGCCCAGGAGCAGAGTAGAGTGAGAAGTGAATAGGCAYGAAATGTTTTTACTAGAAAAGCAACCCAGACTTCTCCGAATCTTAACCTGCCTTTGCCACCTGCTGATGGATTTTGGGAGGCACTTAGCCATCGTCAGCTATAGGTGGGTGGACACACAGGCTACAGAACAGGTTATGCCTTAATTTTGTCTGGTATCCATCTGTCTTGTGGCAGGAACAGGGAAATTAATCATAAATTCTSTTCCTACAGTCTGACTTGTTTGGCAAGGGAAGAGGGCTCAACAGCTCCCCAGGAGTGCTCTGCACTTGTGGGTGCCCGAGGGTGAATACAAACTCCCATGGGGTGTGAAAAGCAGGGCATTTCTCCACGGAGATGCTCAGGCTCAGGGCAGTCTAAGCATGTGTYTAATCACCTGGATTAAATCCAAGCTCTTTAAGCTGTAATTAACAGTGGCAGTTCTCAGCTTCTCTAATTCGCAGAGACCAGTGCAATTTCAGGTGTGCCTGYTTTTGTGTTAGCCTGTTCACTGATCCCAAGAATGAAATACACTGCAGTTTTACAGTTCTTTTGTCATCTCCACAGAACTTCTTCTGAGGTTTAAACTAGTGCCATGTGGTATTTGAGTTCCCATGGTGTACCTGAAGAAGGTGATTGGATATTTTTTGAAAGATTATAAAATTAATGGAGCCCCTGATAATTTTTAGGAGCAGTGTCATCAGCTTTCTAGAAAGAAACAAATAAGCAACTTCACCTTCCCAAAAAACTAAACCCCTGAAAAGAGAGTAAATGAGGGTGGAACTGTTACTAAACTGTTTTATTTTGAAATTAAAAATATTTTTGTATAACACAGTGCGTCTTTGTTCTTAATTCTGATATTAGTTTTCCTGTTAGGTAATCACAACATACARAACTGAGGTGGATATCTCTAAACATCAGTATGTATGATGACAAATACAAGATAAACATGGATACTGTCTTACAGAGTGTCATGTCAAAATTTCAAACTTTAAAGTATTGGGCTRCTCTTTTTGGCTCTCCTGCCTTTCTGCAGATTCCTTTCTTCTATCTTGCTGTAACCCATGTTTTCATAATGAAAAGAAGTTAWGATCTCCAGAGTGGAACAGAATAAAGGAAAGGTTGAAGGTGAACATATTTGCTGAGTTTCRGTAGCTAGTAAATTTAGGTATAAAGCTGAAATTTTCTGCTTAAACAGCCATCAACCCAAACACACGTAAAATATAAGAACTGCATATAGGCTGCAGGCAAACACCAATATATTGCATAGTTTATTTACACATGTTCATTTAAAATAATGTTGGGCCCATGGTTTTATTTGGGAAATCTGCTTTTTTGGTTCCTGATGTCACAGGTGAATATTTCATGACTGTGCTTGCACATTTTAATACTACGACAAACATGGGCAGAAATGAAAATTGTGAGACATAGTTATTTGAATACATATGACATATAAAAAAAATATTTGGTTTGCTCACTTAGTTTWARAAAAAAGAAGCTTAAAAAAATAATYAGAGAATTAATTAGCTGGAGGCAAAATGCAGCAACCTGTTTTGTCTCAAGCATTTCTAACGCTTTGATGCTGCTGGATTAATGCATAAAAACTCTTGGGGTTTTCAAAGTGCCACCAGAGGATTTTTAGGGGTTTGTTGTTGGACTTCAATAGTGTCTTATAAATTGTAACTTTTTCAGTTGTTCACTATTAATATTTTRCATTTTTTACATGTCTGTATACTCCTGTACTTACAATTACTTTGCTAAAATTTGAAGAGTTAGAATAAACATAATTATAGAAGAAAATGAGGAATTACTGGTTAGGGTATTTGCAAAATGACTTTATTTCACTTCCATTCTGCTTGAATCAGTAAAAAGTTGTAATCAAAAGAAAAATATTGTTGTGATTTTTTTCAATATATCCCTGATTTGCCTTGATGGAGGAATTTAATTTTAATATTTTGCATCTTCTGTTTTCCCCACTAAGACTTCTGCTACTATTGATAAGGATTTTTCCTGTAATTTTCTCTTTGCAATGCTTGTTGAAGCACAGCCCAGATAAACAAAAAATAATCAGTTGGAGCTGAATATTCTAACATAATTTAAAGTTCTATTTTAAGTGATGAGAAACCAGCTTAGATATTCTTGTGCATTATAATTACAAAGCTATGATCCAAAACTGTATTATTGTCTTTTTCACAGATTTCCTAATCCTTCTAATTGTTGATTTTTCTGAACACTGTCAGCGGGTGCAGTTGGAAACAGACTTCTTTCATCCAGCTTCTGTTGAACAGTAGAATTCACATTGCTCTGTTCTCACTCAAGGATATGCAGATACAGAATGCATGGCTGCTGTTCTTCTGCAACAGAGCTTTAATTTGTGAGCAGTCATTTTGAAGCTAAGGCAAATTAGCCCACCAGATTCAAGAGCATGATGGAGTTATTCTTTGTACATGTACTATATATACATACATATACTTTTATTTAYATACATATGCACAGATATATATAATGGGTGTGAGAGGTCTCTTTGGTGCTGAAATGGTGTCCTGCCTGCTGCCCATCAGCTGGAGCACAGTGGAATAAGTTATTCTGAGGAATAATCCCAGTGATTCCTTCAGGAGGAAAACACAGTGAATGAACGCATAGCGGGAGTGTTCTGACCTTCCAGTACACTTGACTGCCAAATTTGGAGTTGGCCACTGTGCTTCCCCAGCCCTGCAAAGCTGCAAAGCTGTGAGCAGAGGTTTCACTCAGAGACAKTCTGTGGTTTAAAGGCTGACCTCCTCCTGCTCGATTTCTTGTGGGGCAGGGAGCTGGCAGGGAGCTGGTTTGCACTGTCCRGCTCTCACAACAGGCAAACACATCAAAGGTGACGACTGGGGGTCTGTGATGGCTGTTAGATAGAAATACACAGAGCACAGCACAGTGAAATTGAGGGCAAAAGAGGAAGTGAGGAGGATGGSATAGAGAACGTACAATGGAATAAATTACTTCCTTCAGTGTGAAATGAAAAGAGGACGTGAATGCTCTGAAATAATCAGCACACAAAGCACTGCTGCAGGAAAGTGGATTGCCTGGGAAAACTATTTTTCCATACAGATACCACAAGGCACTGCTTCTTAAAGAAAAAAAAAAAAAATTGATGTGGGAGATATCATCAAACAAAGGTGGAAAAGGAATTACCCAGGACTACTATTTTTTTTTCTTAACTTATTTTGAAGAGAGACTGAACAACAATGAAGTTGTCAGAGTTAATTCTTGAATATATTTCTTTTGTATTTTCATTTACTGTTTTGTTGTATGTCAGTACAACCCCTTTGGTCCCTGAAGGATACACTCCACCTGAACGAGTCATGTAAAATAGCTCATTCCTTTTGTTCCTCTCTTTGATTACCCACCACTCTGCAAAGATGGCTGAGCCATGGTAAACAGCAATGCCCTTTACATGTCTCATAATGGATTCAAATATCCATGAAAGTAACCAAGATCCTTGTTTAACACAAATTGTCATTATTATCATATGTACCATTGCTTTTATATTTTTACTTTGAAGCAAGTCTGTTCATTAGATTAACTGGCTACACTCAGTAATAAAAGCTGAGTCATTAACTCTAAAATTATCTCTAAAATTACTGAGATGAATGCTATTAGTGTTTGAGATATGAACTAAAACTTTTAATCTAAACAGATCCAGGACTACATGAGTCAAAAATACCTGCTTGTCTGAGATGGAGTCACARGTATGGACAAGTCGCCGGCAGACAGGTGTTAATGGCTGTCAGTATCAGTACCCAGAGGTTCTGAAAGGAACTGATGCCTTYCAATATCTTCAAGGTGATGCCTGCTGTTGCCATCAGGTACTGAGAATGTCTTAATCCCAGACTGTGTTGTGAACACTGAATGAGAAATCAAGCTGTAGTTTTTGTTATTTTTTTACCAGAACATCCGAAGTTTACAGGGCTTCTCTCCTGGAAATTAATATTAAAACAATAATTTGGTGATTTCTCCTGTGGTTTAGGACCCTGTAGTAGTGAAATGAGTACAAAGAAAGAGCTCTGAGTTTACTTTAGGGACTATATGAAAGCTTCAYGCAGAAGCATGTGGGTTTGGATGCTTCTTGCCAACATCAATAGTGGAAACCATCTAGACTCAATTTTTAAGACAGGCCTGTCTCGGTCTCTTGATTACAGCCTRCTGTTGTAGAATCACAGGGTTAATGATCTGAAGCCTTTTTCCTGTTCCTGATAGTAAAGATCGGTATTGCAAACATAAAAATCTAGGCAAGCTTCATCCTACCCTTACTATCTTCCCAGCATGTAAAGTGGGATGCCTCCAAGCCCCTTTGATTTGTCTCAGTGCCTTGCTGGGTTTTTGCTGGCTCTTACACAGCTGTTTGGTATCAGCAGCTGGAACGATGCAGAGGATCCAACACCTAGCCTGGGTCTACCAGGCAGCACAGGGGTCATGCAGCCAAATGAATGTTGTCAGACCTGGAGCTGAGGGAATAGCTGTATTGGGAAGGCTTCATATGGGTTCAGCATCAGGGAGGCCGTGCAAAGGCACCTCAACTGCATTTGCAGTGTGTAAATTTAGGTTTATGGTGACATAACTTGATGGTGAGCACAAGAGGTTAATGAATACAGCAGTGTCTTGAAAAGGAGACTGTTTTTTAAAAACATGAGACCKCTGTCTAGGGATTTTTGTGCAGGTATAGCATTACAGTTGTAGTAAGAGATGTCTTTTGACTGTAACTTGTTCCAAAAGTGATCAAATACTAGAACCCATCTAGTACAGCTTTCTGTAACCGAAAATGTGGGTGTGAGAACATGGTCAAAACCAGTTGGTAGGTAGCTACAGCAGCTCTGTATCTGATTTTTGCAGGAAACAAGTCTACTCAGTTTTTCGTTTCCCAAATAAAGCGATAATTATTTCCCTTAGCTATTTTATATTCCCATGAATTTGTCAACTTGTGACCATGTAGGGAATAKAAATGAAAAGCGCACATTTCTATTACATAATTCAAGAATGGAGCCATGAAGAATCTGATGCAAGTAAGTACTGCTTACAGGTCCAGTGGTATCAGTTCTGGACAGCATTTTTACTTTAGGAAAAAAAAAATATGCCTCTACTACAGAAATATCATTATTTTCATTTGCCATATAGGAAGTGCACAATATTTTCTGTAGTGGATTAATAATTTCAAAATGAAACGTTTATCACTTAAATCCAACTTATTCCTCCCAGAATCGATTTTGCCAGCTGACATGAAACTTTTTRTAATTATATGAGTCTAATGGTTAGGAAATGGTTTTCATTAGGAGGAAATAAATAAAAAAACCCTCACTTAATTAAAACTTGATTCTAAAATTTCCAGTGGTTTTAAAAGAATAAATTATGTTAATTGGAAAGACAGATAAAAATATTTTTGCACAGGGCTCTACCATGCATTACAGACTATTTGTATTAGTAATTTTCTTGTATAATTTCAGATTAAATGTATTTATTTTTCTGTTTCACAGGTTTYTGAATAATAACCAAATTTGAAAGATTTCACAAAATTGCTTTGAAAGGCTTAAAAATCWGCAAAATGTGTAACTCAAAATAGAAACSTCTCCTGGATGATCCTCAATAGCTAAACTGGGATTATTAGTTACTAAAAAATAATTTAAAATATTTAAGTACAAGACAGCTTATTCACTGCCTGTCATATTTAGTTTATACTTACTGAAAACTGTTCAATAAAAGGTGCTTGGTCTAATGAAGGAATGAGGAATAATTTGTTCTACGTGTTTTATGTCTACCAGCCTAATTTTGAAAAAGGACTACAAAAACTGATCCTTTCTGCTGATGACTTCCCTTACAATTTTAACTACTAACCAAAACCACTCTTGCTTATGTTTATATTTCGAGGAAATTTGTGATATTCCATTTCATATCATGAACTAAAGATAAAATATTATTCAACACAATTTTGATGTTGAACAGTTTCTGTGTAAAAAACCCAGCATATTAACTGACTCTGATCAACTTACGTATAAAAACTTTGAGCATTTAAGGTTCTGCCACAGTCTGCTTTAATAATCACATTATTAATGTGATTAACTCATTGAATGTGAAAATCAAGAACATATAGAAGAGATTAGGTCAATCTTTCTATGTCAGAAAGCTTAATACACTTAATAGTAATAACGTACACATAGACCAGGTGAGGGATTGAAATGATCAAAGATAATTAACAGAAATTTTCAACAGGGACAGAGTAAAATGTATACCACAGTTCTTCAAGAATTTAAGTCAAAATATAATGCTAAATAATTTACCACAATGTCTAAGAATATTTGCAGACCATGAGAGGTATAAAGGTTTACACATCCAAAATTCTATTTTTGGGGAGAAAAAAGGCTACTTTTAGATCTATACACCAATAGGACTAATTGCAACATTTCAGAAAGCAAAATTCCTCAAGCAAGGGTTTTAATTGTTGATCTATGAGCACCTTGGAGAYGAGAATAGATTTTTTAATTTTTCAGCTGATAGAATTCAGCTATCATCTTCCTTGTGACTTTTGTCTGAGGCAGGAATACTGAAAGATGCTTTAACTTCACACACTTTCACTGACTTTTTTTGGATGTTTTTACAAGCAGCCTATGGAAATATAATCTAAATGAAGGAACTGACTGATGGGTAATCATCACACTGGAAACCTTAATGTTGGTTGCTCCTGGTGGTCAGCAATTAAGCTGGAAGGATAATGTGAGTGAAATTTATTCTCAGTTCAGCCTTTAGTCAAAGTCAACATGTTAGTCAGACACCAGCTGTAAAAGTTGCTCCCAAGGCAAGGTWTTTATAGATGAAAGTGCTGTGGGAAAAGAAGGGATTGTGAATTCAGTTTATTTGAATGTCCCTTTGCCTGCTTTACCACCACAGAACTGAGAAAGCAAAAGATTTACCAACCATATCCAGAGACTACTCAGCAACGCAGACCTGTTTTATCTTACTTCAGCTTCACTGCGGTTTGAATTTGCTGCAGTTACAACAGCTCTGCTTGCTCCTGATAATATACAAAACCTGGCTGTTTAATGCAGGTCAAATTTTGTCCTTTTCRGCTCAGTACGGCAGAGAACATGAAAATCTTCTCTTCTATAGTGTTTGGCAAATGAACTAATCCAAGTAGAGGAAGAGTAAGACACACGGCCGTCCCTGTAAGTCATAAAGCYATTTMAATTTYTGTGTATCTGYAGKACACCGTGGAAGGCAGAATAGAAAMGTGYTTTCTGTTATRTATTTTCCTGTCATAGCATTGTCTAGACAGAAAGCTTATGGTTAATTTGTTTATTTGCAAGACTMTGATGAAAACATAGAGCAAWCCTGCCCACCAACCTACYACCAGATACAATGCTATCMATTAAAAMAACCCCAAAACATTAATGCTGTCACCTTCTCTCTGTGTAATCTTCTTCACTTGATGTRCTTTTTCTTCACCAGMAAGGTTAGAAATTGACTTCATTCATACAAGTGCTAATCACTGCCCTGAAGTTTTCTACTTAGCAATTTTTTATCAGATTTTAACTTCTGACAGCYCTGACTATTTTTTACAACTTTCAACAAATAATGTGAAAGCCTGTGTTTTATTTTTTTTTTATGCTTTAATATTTGCCTTTGTGTGTATTAAAGTATTCATCTAAACCATTTGAKCTTTCAAGATCCATGACAATTAGTCTGTTTTCTGGCTGTTACGGGTTTAGACAGATCAATATTTAATTCAGATTTGTCTCCAATTTATATGGTAATCACCTATTTTATACTCAATATGTATCATACAGATGGTTGATTTAATAAAATCTGTACTTGTTCTCATAAATACAAGTTTTACAGAATGAAGACATTGCTCAAACTCCCACTGTAATTAAAGGAATCTTAAATGAGATAGGTTGACTAGTGATTTTTATAGATTTTGATAACAGCTATAAACACATAGCAAGCACATCTCAGTTAAAAGACCCTAAACATTTTTCCAAGATGCTATCCCTTATGTTTTTCTGGG
>QVAJ01000005.1:7898499-7943205 GCA_003546035.1 Mixornis gularis | reverse complement strand
CCAGGTGCTGGCCACTGTTCTTACTGGTTTCAATCTGTTCTTATAATGGTTCACTTCCTCCACTTTCTCCTGTAAACACGCTCATAATATAACAAATATCTCTAGCTTAAGCRTCTAATAATCATTAACCTACCATTTACTTATCTAACTTACACCCTGATCAATATAAATAGCTTCTGGCTCTTAGCTAAATTCTTAACTCTTCAAAATCATGATTCAATATGGCCACATTAATTAGCAAATTTTGTTGCATTTTATTCTTGCTGGCAGAAGACCTTCTACAAGGGGTTTAGGAGCATGCCTCTGTTCAAATTAAAGGTAGAAGAGTTACAGAGAGGCAGCTCCTAGAGGTGCTGAGTGCTCATTTCCCTTGAACAGTAACTGAACTAGCTAGCATCCGAACTAGTAGTGCCAGGAACTCTTCACAGGCCATGGAGAAAACCTAGTTTAGAGAAGGTATTAAGGAAACTTCCCTATCCCATCGTGCAGGAGCCACTCAGTCACACTTGCACCTTCTGTGCTGGGGCCCAGGTCCCTTCATAGCTACACCTGCCACACTCACACAGTCAGACAAACGAGCACTGGAAGAGGAGAAGGTACTAAAAACAAAATTATGAGCATGTGCTGTTGGTTTTTTCCCCCCAGAAATTATTTTGAATAATGACTTGCATTAAACAACTAATTTGTTTTGAAAAAATTTACAAATGATTGAGTGAATAAAATAAACTATTAATGTCATGCCATATACATTTCATCACTGGAAAGCATGTAATTTCCCATAAATACARATTTATTTGATTACAAGAAAGATAACCATTTGAATAAAAGATAATTGTGTCTGACATTAATGGCTTTTATTTTTTGTTGTTGCAATTTATCTCTCCAATTATCTGTACAAGAAAAAATTTCTCACAGTAGATCAACAGKCATTTCCAGAATATCTGTAGAAGATTCAAAACTGTTTACTGAAATCTCTTCTACAATCTTTAAAGAAATGTTGCTATTATTATTATTATTATTGTTATTATTATTAGTTATCTGGTGCCCTGAAATATGAAAATCTGTATTTTAGAACTGAATAAATTAATTCTGTAAGTACAACCACAGTTTTCATAATTAAAATTTGCCACTTTTACCTTGCTTTAGAGTGATAATAGTCTAACTAGGGTTCCTACAGGAGTCTCCTGCCCATTCTTCCTTACCAGTGTAGAAACACCAACAACTACTGCAGAAAACTGCAATGTAATTTGGAACRTGGTACCCAAATAAACTAACGAATCCAATTCTGTGTGTCTTCCACTCAAAAAAACCCCCCAGGAAACAGATACGGAACTGAATAATAAAAAGAAAAGAAACTGAAATTAGGAAATTTCATATTCAGTAGKACAAATGTCACTGAAATATGACTTGAGATGTTATTGTGTAATAGTAGCAGTTAATAATTTAATGTTTACCTTTGAAAATCATTTTGAAAATTAATGATGTCTTTGGGTTTGCAGTCCAAGTAAAATTTTTATTTTCCGCTGTAAAACTAGAATAAAACCAATTATGACTTCTCATTACAAACAAATGTTTATGTTAGCAAAACAAAGTTAACTGCTGAGAATAAAATTCTAAGGTCATATAATTACCAAAAGTATAGTTAATTATTTCTCAAATGTTTCTATGACACTATTTAATAATTCTACCAATAAAGTCCTCATAACAAGATATGCTATGGAGACAACACCATGTTTTTGATGCATTACCCTTAAATTTTTTTTCAGCTTTACCTTCTAGCAATTGCAATACAAATATTTGCTCAGCTCTGTATATCTGAGCATACATCTTAAACACAGATGCAGACATGTAAAATGGTGACAGTGAAAATAGAGAAATAATACTTAAATACTGATTCAAGGCTCATTCTAATGTGTTTCATTTTCTTGTGTCACTCGTAATCCACTGAGCTCTGGCACAATCAGAGCCAAGGCAGTCTGTGGAGTTTCCATACTCTGAGATATATTCAAAATCCATCTAGACATAGTCCTGAGAAACTGACTTCAAGTGTCCCTGATGGAGCAGGGCAAGGCTGGACTAGATGTCCYACAGAGATCCCTTCCAACCTCAATCATTCTGTGATTCTGTAAAAAAACACTTATTCTCAGTTGGAAAAAAGTTCAATTACAATTTTATTAATAGGTCTAATAAGGGAAAATGATGGACACTTGAACTCAGCTTCATATCAGGTCACTCTTCCTCAGTTTGACAATTCCTACCAAATATTATTATGCTTTGGGGAAAAAAAAAACATGTTGATGGTTTGGATGTAACAACCTAAGTTTTATTTGTAGATAGAAGGGTTTTTTATTAGATGGCTGGTAATGTTAGAAAGAAGAGCAAAATTTTGTACAAGAAAGCATTTATTTTGAATTTAAAAAGAAGCTTCATCTTGCAAAGCTAAGTACACATGAGAATAGTGTCTTAAAATTAAATTAAATACATAGCAGGTCATSTCTCAGAGAAAAATTGGATGAGAAAAAGATATTAAAAGAAGAAATGGAAGAAGAAAGARTTGAGTCATAATTTCTCTGAGAGGTACTAAAACAGCATATAACATGGAAATATGACTTTAATATGCCCTAAAACCATTATCATACAGAAGTCACTTAGTCTTTGGTATTTAACTGGGTAAGGAATTATTTTTCTTGGATTTGTTTCACTCTCGTAGATTTTTGGGGKTTGTTTTTGGTGGGGTTTTTTTAATATGTCTCTTTCTTATTCTTTTACCACCATCTCTGATATTCATAAATACTTGAGAAATGCGATTTCCAGGGTACAAGATATTGTAGCTGTAAAGGAATGTTTCTGTACTATGAAAATGCACCCTTTATTAAAATTTTTTGCAAAGATATTTTGCATCTTTTGTAAAGCCAGATCAAAATTAAACGATGTAATTAACATTGGTACCATTCATGTGCTACTTAAAAGGTGGAGATATGTAATGTAAATTCTTTTGTATAGAGAAGTTATCGTAATCAGTTATTCATCAGATTTTTKGTTGCATTGGCAATAAATAGAAAATGCATATACCCCTTATTCTCATCAAGTTATTGGAGTCACAATCAGAGTATACACCTTTCTTATTCTTTTACTTCAGATGCCAAACTCAGCTTCATATAGATTATGCATTTGATACATTTTTTTTTCTTTCTCCAAGAAGAACTCCAGCATTTTAGCTTTTTCTTTAATCTGACTTTTATTCAAGTCATTGTGATATTAGGCTTTATCTCATCTCTTATCTGATGCACCCTTTATCCTAGGAAATGCTTCTTTTCAGATTTTTAATCTTGAAACATCTTCTGCAGGTCTTTTGGGGTTTTTTTGGTTSGGGGTTTTTATTTTCATTTTGTTCCAGTCACATAGTAAGTGATGAATAAAATTTTGAATGGTATGTGAGTTTCTCAGGAGCTTAAGTGACTCCAGAGCTTAGGAGAAAGCCTTTCCCTGGTACAGCAGCGCATGTGTGGGCAGAGGGCAAGGCTGCTGTGCACTTCACCTCTTCCCATATGAGGAAGAAGCAGAACTACTCAGAGGTGTCAGGCCCAATGAACTTAATCACTGCTATGGAAGCTGTATCCCTCTTCCCGGGAAGGCATTTGGTTAATTCTCAAAGTTGCAYTCCTTAGCTTTCAGGCTGTCTCGTTAACTCAGTCCTCTTCTAATGACATTGCCTCATCCTTCTGCACCCAGCACAGTTATTCATAAATCACTCTTTGCCAACTGTCAGTGGAAACTGCTGCCTCTGCTGCTGAGTCTTTCTGTGTAAGTTTGCATTTGCTTTGCATCCCTCCTGGGTGTAGAGTGCGTTTGGAAATGTGTCCTTCAGGGCCCTTCTGGAAGACCCAGATTGATTTCATTGCTCCTGTAAACTCCATGCAAGCACTATGACTGGATATCACTCATCACAGAGTGTTCTACTGCCTGCTATACTTTTAAAACACTCACGAACATTAAAAATAAGCTTTGAATCATAGGGATTGTATCTAGAGTAAGTTTTCATATCCACAGATTATCATTCCTTCACTGTTTCAATATACTCTCTTTTATCTTTGTCTTGACTGAATCCTCCCTGGGATGTGTCTCCCTGTGCGCTTATGCATCAAGGGCAAAGTTGAAATTAGTGTCTGCTTCTCAAAAAACTGTCTTTTTCCACCATTATTTTGTTTCCGTGATAAAAAGTGGGGCTGCAYAAGCCCCTGGTGTGTTTCTACAGTAATTAATCTGGACGAAAAGATGAGAGAACTAAATAGATTTCATTTATATGTATAACTTTTGTTTGGTTTTTTTTTGGTGGAGGGGAAGGAAGGGGTTGTGCCCAAGCCTTTTTTTTTGAGGTGCTAGGATATCCATGTGCATTTTGGAAAATTCCTCAAAGGAATTTTGCCACCTTAAAAACTGAGCCTGTTTCAGGAAGGAAAACATGATTAATTTATTTGTTTCAAGCTCTTGCTTGGTTTCTAACTAATTAAACTTCACTTTTCCATACCATAAACTTTTTCCACTTAATTGTATTTTTTATCAGGATTTCACTGAAATTTTGGGTCATGCTGTTTYATCCTTTCATGTACCATCCTCAGAAGAGCATCTTACTTCATTGCACCACACTAAAACGAGTCTCATTAACCTTTTTATAGGATGGCTGACATTCAGAGGGAGTATCAGCTTCAAGTTTTGAAACTCTGCCAAAATATTCAAGCTTAGATGTTTAAAGTTTGGTTTCTCAATCTGTAGTTGAAATTTCCAGATCAAAGCAGCCTCATTTGTAGTGATTGGAGCCTTTAGATACCAAGGTAAAAATACTCTTGTCCTGCCCTTATAGTTAGAAGGTAATTTGTATGTTCTGTCAAAGTCAGAACACTAACAGTATTGAATTATTTATGAGGAGACTTCTTGACTATTCATAATTTTTAAAAAGTCAAAAAACTGTACCRGTGTCAAAACTCATGTAAAATATTCAACTCACCATTGATAAATTTCTCTTGAAGCTTTGATGTTGGTAATCAATAGTAGTCATGGAAGGATGGTTTACTGACTCGTGCATTGCTTTGCATTTGATGCAAGGCATTTCACCTGTTCACAGYTTTCTAAAACCTGCCAATACAACAAATAGTCTGATAAGATTATGACTTTTCTCTACAGACTCTCAAAACTAAAATTTTCAACATGTGAAACCACCTTCTGAAAAATATTTTCTGCTCTCCCACAAGATTGTATCACAGGAGATTTCAGCTGGACCATGACTTTTACCTATTTTATTCTGGTCCTTTTCACTCAGGGAAGTTTTCCTTAGGCAAAACAACCATTTAATGTACAATTCAAAACCAGACTAAAAATTKGAGCTAATTTTTTTTTGTCTTCATGAAAGAAAAATGGCAAATTACTTGGGCACTCATGCTGCTGCTCCAGCGTCACCCCAAACAGGCTGTTGCTAAGCTAGCCCAGGTCTCAAAGCAGTGAAGAGAGCTCTGTGTCTACAGGAGCATYTGACTAAGGATGGGAAGTAAATTTAAACATTAGACGTCAGAGTTGTTGGGAGAAAATGAGAGGAAATAAAAACAACTCAAATGGATTTAATGTCATTAGAAAAGCTGTGTCATTTTCCCCTTTTTTATCTCTGGCAGTGGGTAGTAGGCTGTGGGCATGAATGCTTCATTTTTAATAAGGGGATGAAAAATAAGCCAATATTTAAAAGAATTATTAGGGAATTAGGCTCCAAATGACATCTGGAGGGAAAAGTGATTGTAATACAAATGTTCCATTTTACAAGAGATAGATTTAAAGGAACTTATGTCATATTACTCTAGAAAGAAAATGTCCTCTTTATTCTAGAAAGTAATACACATTAAGCAGAAGTTCCCACCAATGGCTTAGTTTGGAAATGAGCTGCATTTGTGAAAAGCTCGTGCCAGGTTTTCTCCTCCAATGCATTCCATCTCATCTGCAGCTGCCTATCATCATTGCCACAAGCATTTTTCCATGGATATAGTATCATTCTCTTGCTTAATGCAACTAAAAAAAGTCACCATCCTGGGCTATTACAGTATGGTCCTTAGCCAAATTAGCACAGYCCTCTAGAAAACATATACAGTATACACATCTGTCGTTATCATTTCTGAAGTGTTTTGGAACCGCTTGAATTGTTTAATACATTTTTCTTAAAGTATTATAAACAAAACAGAAAATAGTTCCTATTTCCTTTCCCCATCCAGTTTTTACAAAACAGAATATTTTTTCTTTTTTTTTTTCCCCACAGCTCATTAATACCTGTACCTGAACGATGTTTATCCTTTTGGATAAATGAATAGATCAAAATTATCTTCTAAAGGTGTATTGCAAGTGCTGTTGGAGAGAAAATTATATCAGGATTGCTATTTCTCACTAGTTTGAACATCAGTGTTGCTAGTAATAATCTCTGGACAAACAAATTCAGAAAGCTTKTGACAAGAGCATTTTTTGTTGTTGTTTTGCTAGAAAGTGTCTTCATTTGCAATTCTAATAGTACAGAACATTAACAACAGACTGTGAATGTATTTCTATCCTGCTGCAGCAATAACTTTAGAGCCAAAAAATTGCTTAAAAGTGTTTCAAGGTAAATGCTATTTTCTTAGTATCTGGAGTAAAAAGAGCKTTCACATATAATCCCTCTTCTTTAWTTTGTGGGGCAATTTTGATTTCCTCCCATTTCAAATTTCCACTTTTAAAAAAATAATTTGTATTGAGAAAAGTATTCTGTAAAAGCCTTTTTCTTGGACTATTTTATGACTGCAGATTGTAAAAGTTAAAAAAAAAAGAAAAAAATAAAGCTGATTCATTTTTCATCCAGAGATTATTCTTCACATACTTACAACCAAAATTCTGTCTTACTAATTTTTTAATTTCCTTTTTAAATCACATATTTCGCCACTTGGCAGGGCTGGTCATGACACTACAAAGGAAGAAGAAACGTTGACAGCTCTAGAGGACAACAGGGATGAAGCCAAGTTAGAATATTATATTTAGTGGATTTACCATACTTGGAGATACTGAAAATCCATCTGGACATGACCTGGGCAGTCGGCTCTAGGGGGCTCTGCTTGAGCAGAGACATTGGACCAGATGACCACCAGAGATTTCTTTCAATGTCAACCATCCTGTGAWACCAAATTCCTGTGAGAGCCAAGCTAAATCCTAGAAATCGAAGAATGTCCATTATTATCATCATAGCTATTGCACAAAAACTTCACTTTTTCCAAGCGTAATTTTCTGATTACTATGATTTTAATTGGCAAGAGCCTACATAGGATTTGTGTGGATAGCACAGCTCTTAAGGTGCATCAGAAGCTCTGTTCTGAAAAGCTGGCAGTGCAAGGCAGGTGACAGAGTGAAGACACATGCAGTCAAATAGTGCAGGAATGCATACATAAATAAAATTATAAAAGTTACTTGCTTTTAAAGTTGAGGGTTTTTTTTCATTTTGAACATAATATTTTAAGGGAAAAGTATTTCTTTCCTAAAAACTAGAACATAAACAAAGTAAGAAGGGAAGCAAGATGATTASTTTTTCAGTGATCAGAGCAGGAGATTGGAAAATAGATATTATGTATTTTAGAGCATAGTATCTGTGCATGCATGGCACACAAGTGTTAGAGGAGGAGACTTCTGCAAATTCCTGAAATTCAGTTTTCTACCTATGAAATGGTTATGACCTACCAYCCAAGAGATTGATAATGATTTCATTATTCTTCTTTTGATATTCAACATAGTATGAGTCTGTAGGCGCGATGTAATAACTATGATTTCTCCCCCCTAYACCAAACAGAATGTAGCAGTATTCATAAAAGAAATCCACAGGGAATAAGTATAGCAGCTATCAGCAGTTCTCTGATCAAAAATAACTACTTCTTGTTATGCAGAGATAAATTAAGACAGCAAGCAGAGTCACCAGAAACAATTCAGAGCCAACATAATGAAAAACAATCTGAAGTTTCCTCTAAATTTCATCCAGCTGTGCTTAGTTTCAAGGCAGAGAAAAAGAGCAAAGTAATAATGCAGTACTGAGCAAACCAAATCACAACATTGTCTGTTCCTACTTTCAACAGATGAGATGAGAGAAATACTAGTTTAAAGTCTAACTGGCAAAATTGGGAGTATTTTTGTTTTCAACAGAGTTGAAAGATATTCTTATTTAAAGTCTAACTTTTAAGATTTTGGCCTACGCAATCTGGAGTTAAAGAACAGATATAGCAGAAGGGACCTACAATGACCACCCAGTCCAGCTGGACCAGTCTAGCCCTGACCAGGGATTCCCAAAAGTTAAAGTATACTATTATGGGCCTTGCCTGAACGCCTCTTAAACACCAACAGACTTGACACATCAACCACCTCTTTAGGAAGCTTGTTGCAGTGTTTGAACAGCCTTTCAGTACAGAAATGTTCCCTGATGTCCAGTCTAAACCTTCCTTGGTGCAGTTTTGAATCATTCCTACATGTCCTATCCCCAGATAGAAGGGAGAAGAGATCAGCAACTCCTCCATGTCTCCTCCTCGGAAAGCTGTGGGGAGCAATATGGTGTCATTGCCCTCTTTYCCTCAGCCTTCTTTTCTCCAAAACAGACAAATGCAGAGTCTTCAGCTGCTCCTCACAGAATGTTTCTTCCAGCCCTTGTACCATCTTTGTTGTCATTCTCTGGATGTAATTGAGTACTTTCACATCCTTGTTAAGCTGTGGGGCCCAGAACTGCACATGACACTCCAGATAAGGCTGCACCAAGGCTGAGTAAAGCAGGATAATCATCTCTTTWGTCCTACTGGTGATGCTGTGCTTGAAACACCCTGGGACAGGTTTTGCCCTCTGGGCTAGCAGGGCACATACAGCTGACTCACACTGAGCCTGACTTCCACAAGGTCCCTTTCTGCACTCCTTTCCTAATGTAATCTTGTCTCCAGTATTACTCCATCCTAGCTTCAGAATCTGGCATTTGCAAGCTGTATCAAATTTTGAAATACTATTTTAGAGATGTGAGTTTTCTCATTATTGACAGGGAATCATGAAAGCAAACTGGTATCAAATGTAACTGTCCTCTCCACCATGTGAATTGTGTGTTCCTGTGTCCATGACAAGGGACAGAATAGTCAGTGCCATCTGCCAGCACCTTCTGGCCTCATAATCCCTCTCCATTCCTCCTACAACAGCACTGTGCACATGCAGCATGTGCCATGACTTCATTCAGGATTAATGTCTTGTGTCCATCTTTGCAAGGGCTATTTTCACTTAAACCACGTGCCCAGATTACCAAAGGAGAAATCAAACCCAAAAAGTTTAACCTTTTCCATTAGTTTTCCATAGCTAGCACTTAATTGCTTGCCTTGTCTGTTTCTATTATGTGGTTTTCAGAGTCTCTTTCTCTTGTCTTCACTGAGATCTGATTTATTTTGCTAGTTGGTGTTGTAGTAAAGAAAATGCATAATATTAGCTGCGGGTGAGTGCTCTTCTGATAGGGAAAAAATTGCACTGGATTGTTATAAAAATCTGGCAAGGCTGATGTATAATTTAGGATTTCTGAAGGAAGGGCAAATATCTGTCTCACACACACATAATCACTGCGACATCTCTGTAGGCTTTACTATCCCTAGTTATATAAAGTCACTTTTCTAATATTAATTAYTCCTGTGTTTATGTCTAAATGTTTTCTGCTCACGTTGAAAACAGTGTCTTAGGACACTGCTGATTTTAAACAGAAGGTTGCTTGCTGAGTGAGAGAAGACACTGACTCTCTCTCAGTTCCTGTGAGCCAACCTATTAGCTGCTGACAGCCTTTATTGAATCAGTGTGTGGCKTAAGTCCAGAAATGAATTATAATACAAGATTAGAGTTATGGTCTCAAACTAAAAACAATGTTACTGCACTGACAGCTGTGATCAAAGCTGTTTCAAGTTCTCTCAGAGGTAGAAATCCCTAGGTGGCAATCAAAGGTTTCATGGTTAGGAGTTACAGACAGAATTCATAATATGCTCCAGTCAAAATAAAAGAAGTCAAAAGCTACTATAAATGGAATATTCTCTTGGTTAAAAACCGAGGCTCTGCAGGCTAATTGAAATTCATCTCCTACCCCAAATAACTTAGTCTCATCCCAAGAGTCCAGAAAAATATTATATTAAAAAGTAAAATCTACCTAAACCAGATCAAGCACACATAATTCTTATTTGTTTAACRGCCAAAGCAAAAGTAGCACAGGATTAGTGTTGGTTTACAGAGGAGTAAATCTGTAGGCCAGACAAAAATGCTCAATAAAATTTCTGACAAAAATAGGTAATTCTTTCTGATGTATAGAAGAAACATGATTCCTACTGCCTAAAATTTGTAGCAATACCTGCTGAATCACTGCAGTAAGACGACCCAATAAGGCAGATGTGACTACATTTATGTGTAAGAACAACTCCCTGATATGCTGCAAAAGCATGYTAAGATTAAGAGTCTTGGTTTATTTATGTGTAAATCTAGGTAGATTTATTACAGGGACCTGACTGGAGTACAGTATCATACACTGTACTCAGCCTTCCTTGGTCTGAAACAGAGTATTCCTGTGAAGGAGCACATGCACTTGCTGCTGGGATCTGTCTAGGGGTATTGATGCCTGGAAGGCTGACGTGAAACAGAGTCCACTATGAAAACGCCACACACTAAAAGGCTGACCGTCATGAGGTCCTACATTTTTATCAGTTTTGGTCCATTTGCATATTGGGGTTTAATTGTCCAATTACAGCTTCAGGTTGTGAGGTCTCATCCTTCTYGTTCCTCCCTTCGGTCCACCGTTGTTTATACTTCSGTCTGGAAGCYGTCYTTGGTTCTCAGCAGAAAAGGGATTTGTTTTGTCTACCTAYCCTGTGAAGAGAGCTTACTGGCACTTAATATGAGGCTCAGAACTACATCCTTAAGTAAMAGAATCTGCAAGCTAAAGCTTAGGGCACCAGTATGATGATGGTGTTTTGCAGGTCAAAGCACTGGGACCCCTTGGAGAGAGTGTTCTAGGACAGTTTTAAAATACTTGACATACTGACAGGTATTTTTGATCTGCTCTGACTGGGCTGGAATGGATCCAGCAGACAAATTAAACTGATGGATGATAATCTTCCCATTTCTGTCTYTCCCCACAGTGATGTTCCTTCTCTGAGACAAAATTCTGGGGCAGAGCTAAAGTGTTATGTGCACAGGTTCAGTGCACATTAAGCTGCATGGGGTTAAAAAAGGAAGAGAGTATTTGTGCTGCGTCCACTGCTTCATGGCCACTCTTTTGAAGTCCTACATTGATAAGTCTGATCCCACACTGAACAACATTCTCTGCTGGAGAATGGGAGGGCACAAGGCAAGGAAGAGACCCCATTCCTATTTGTTATTCATGAAAACATTCTAACGCCTTGCCTAGAGGTTTAGAAATCATATAATGTTTGGTGCTATTGTATTACTTTTTAGTTTATATCTTATGAGCCTTGAATGCATTTTGATAATCCCTGTTCCAGATGGAAAATTGACAGGATGGAAGAAATATTGAGTTATTTTCTAACCATTTTGTCTTGATATTGCCCACTGATGGTTCAATCACACAGAGGTTCATCTGCTTTGTGAYAACTTTGAGCTGCTGCAAGCTTATTGAGAAAATGTCTATAATCAGGAATTATTTTATGCTATTCTGAAAACATATTGTTATAGATGTTATAAGTTTTAAAAAGAATGGAAAAAACATGCTAAAATTAATCCAAGAAAGTAAATATTTTAGTTATATGTGTGGGTTATGGCCACTGATACAGTGATGGTGGATTGTCACATTAAAGTATTTKACATCAAAATTGTACATACATATATAGTTTAAAAGAAGGTAATAAAGTAAAACAAAAAGGAAAAAAGAAGATTCAGGTTTCTAAAATCTCATGGTAATATTGTGGTTTAGTATTCTTTATGTCTGGGGTATTCTTAATACACCATTTTTTGGTGAAAGAAACACGTAAACATTCAGTTTTGTCACTCTACCAGTTTCTGTCACAGTAATAACGAGACTAAGAAGTCAGAGCTTTCAGATTCTCCTTTCTCMAGCTGCCATGAAGACTGTGACCCCTCCTCCTGAATTCATACAGGTACCTGTATTATGTTTTTCATCTGTAAATGGATGGGGTTTGCCCTCTGGGCTGTCAGGGCACACACTGCTGACTCACACTGAGCCTGATGCCCACCAGCACACCCACTTTCTGCAGGGGTGCTCCTGCCCTTCAACTCCTCTCTRCCAATTTATATATGTCCCTGGAATCACTCCATCCCAGGTGCAGAATCCAACAAAGACTAGGATTAGTTCTTGCAGATATAAGAYCTAAATGTCATGTTTCACTTTGCATTATTTAAAATTTCTGTGTTTAAACAAAATTTCTGTGTCTGAACATAATTTCTGATCTTTCTTTTTCACTTCTGACATTGTTTAACTGGGTCAATATTTTTTATGGGAAAAAAAAGGACACACTTTACCTCATGGAAATGTTTTTCTATTGATAGTGTATTATTTATGAAAATCAAGAAGTAATTTTCAGGTTGTATCTTTTCCTTTCTTCACACTTGGAAAWAATTCAAAGCCCAATTTTTTCATAGTTGTTCCTTTGGGTTCATAATTACCAAAACTAATATTCCTAAAGTCTTGTGGTAAATCCTGCCCAGGCAGTTCCCAAATTTATCCATCATCTGAACATTTATTTCTACAGAACTAGGATTGAGCTCATTACTACCAAGAAATCTTCATAACAAGAAGCATTTTCCCAATGTAATAAAGTATCCAAGTGTTACTATTTTGGAGAACTTAAGGAAACCTGATCACACGTATAAAAATCTGAAAATTTCTAAGAAATTTGCAAGTGAGCAAAATTAGAAAATTTATCTGTGTTATAAACTTTGTTGTATCACATTTTAAAACTCCTAAAGCTTACTGCAATTAAAGTAAATACCTTCATCCTCTGCTAGAGCCTTACAAAGTGCTAGATTCAGACTTGAACACTGCAGAAAAAAGAGCATCACACGGTATGTCAAAGAATGCTGGATGAGTAGTGCTGCTATCCTGGCAAAAGAGACATTAAGGWTTGATGCAGCTTGGAATTGCTAATGTCTCCATTGGGTTCTGCTGTCCTGTCAATATGTACATGTAATTCTCGTTAATACTAATGGAAACTATGAAATTGTCGTGAGATTAGGTTTTGAAAAAACATTTTAACTCCASTGGAAACCTAAATTATTCAAAGAATGACAACCCTAAATTTCTGCTATTATGTATTTTGTTACGCCTTTATTTCACTTTAGTGTTACAAAACTCAAAACTGAGTCCCTATATGAGAAGGAAGTGTTAYTCTTCCAATATCCCTGTGGGAATAGGTTTACTGAAGAATTTACAAAAGTTATATATACATGCAATATTCCTTAAAGACCAGTGCTTAATAAACTAGATACAGTTGGAATTGAGGAGGCCACCAAGACATTACTGTTCTGTTACACAATCATTTCTCAACTCAAGGAAAGTGAAGGGTCAAATGTAAAATTTATTTATTTATCAGAATTTAGTCATAAACTATAACATCATAGCAAGATAATATTCATCAGCTCATGTGTGATAAGTAAAAGTGTAAATTTCTASAGTGCACCATAATCCTTTTCTTTTATATGTCAAACTACTTCAACATGATCTGAGAGCAGACAAATGGGCAGTTATCGTGGTATAACAGATCCAAGGAGACTTGTGATAAAGAAGTGAAGTTTTCATGCATCTTTACCCACACTGTCTTAGTTTTATGTCTGCTWGAGTGGTGATAACACTTCCAAATTCTCAGAATAGATGTATTAAAACCTGTGAATTTCTAAAATTATCTACTTGGAACTCCAAACCAAGAAATCAGATTGACCTTATTATCTTGACGCATTTCTTTCAGATGCTTTCAGATTTCTTTCCAGAAGGCATCGTATCAGGCTTTGATAACATCACAAAAAAACTCCCAAACCTGTAAAGTTCATGTCTGTTCAGTCAAATGGCTTTTGATGTTGATAGACTCGAAGAATGAAGTTTTCAATCAGCCTTATTACAGTGAAATAAAACAGAACACAAACACACATAACTTTTAGGAAAAGCTTTTTTTTTGAATGACATTTGTAAGAAAATTTCTATCATATGAGTGGAAGAGTTGTATAGTAAAAAAGGGTTCTTAAAGCTAAATGGTAGTTCTCAGGAAAATAAGCTGCAATAGGTTTGATTAAGCTTCTGCCTAAGTGAGGCTGCTCTGTAGAGTGGAAGTGTTCTCTGCCAAGAACTGCCATTCATCTGAGCTTTAATCATATTTAACATTTATACACTTGTTCAATGGGATTGGATGCTTACCTTAATATTTTCAATTTGGAATCTCGAGGACGCATTAGGAATTGTCCCGTCGTATGGGAGGATCTATATTTGTCTGCCTGGAAAAAATGGAACTTGCAGAGTGAGTTACACAGGATCCAATGTAAAGAACTCTTCATGCCTCCTAACTGTAAGGACAGAGGCTGTATCCAGCAGCTCTGCCATGGTGGAGAGAAAATACGGTTTCCCTGCATCTCTTTCCTCTCCAGAGTACAGAACAGTTGACCTCAATTGAACTTGCTTAAATGGGCAGCACAGTTACAGCTACTATTTCACCTAATTTCTTCCTTGCCTGGAATAAAATATTCTTCATCCTACCTGGAGGAAACACAAAGCAYAGAGTGAAATTATTCCTCTGTTGTGTTTGCACAGACCCCTGAGGAAGCAACAGCAGTAAGGATAGTTTTTTCAYGCGTACCCTGATCCAACAAGTCCAAGTGTAGAAGCCAATGGAAGATGTCCCTGCCCATGGCTGGGGTATTGGAACTAGAAAGTATTTTAATGTCCCAACACATTCCATGTGTTTCTGTGAATGTCCCTATTTAATGTTTGTACCCTAGGACTAACACACACGGCTCAAATGAATGCTATAGGGAGCTTGCCACCAAAGTTGTTGTTTTAAAAAAATACTTTTTTATGTTTGGTCCATTTCAAACAAGACTTTTATAAGGAATAATCAATGAGCTCAGTCTGTGATAAAGGCCATGTCTTAGAATTAGAGTGCCTATACTGTAAACGCATTTGTACATTCACCAGCTGCTCTGGAGGGCATTCAACAGAGCCTGATAATCAAATCAAATGCACCAGTTTTTAATATGAATTGCAGACTTTATTATTTTGTGTGTGTAGATGTTTTGTGATTATGCTTTAATATGATTGGCCAACCTAAGAAAAWAATAAAACAGGAAGAGGCTTACCTAGACTGCTGCAAAATGGGGTTCGTCAAATAAATTTTAGGGCAGAACTATTGCCTCATTAAAAACTCACCACAGTTAAATCCTTCTACTAAGCTCACTGYACATATCTTTGGACTTTCTGACTTAAAAAAAAAAAAAAAAAAATCAGAATTCTGAATATAACTTCATTGTTTTGGAACCCAGGTTTGGTGCATATTATTAACCAAACTTTACATGTAAGCATTTAAAAAACCAGATATTTGATATYAGCAATCTCAAAGAGGARGGATTTTTGAGGGTTTTTTTGGATTACCACTCTTTCTTTTTTACAGTGGGTGCCCTTTCAATTTTAGTAATTTCCACTGGATATCTTGAAGTAGCTCARTTTTGTTCCCTGTGTTAGGTGGTAGTTTTTACTGGTTTTTAGTTACTTATGACATGGAGTGCATATAGAGATGTTCTAGCTGCTTGTTACTTGAAATTAATCTTAATGCCTTTGTGTTAACATTCCACATTCAGAAAGTCTTAGATCCTGCAGAGGCAATTATACCCCCACTAGCATTTAGAGTGAAATAACTGCATTAATGCTTTTGAGTCTGTTCAGATTGTGGAGTTTATGATTCTGAAAGTACTATCCTTTCGTTTGTTCTTTGGGGTTTTTTTCTARAAGTTTTCAGGAGCTGTTTAGTTGAAATTGTGCTATAAAAACTGTGCTAATAACAAAAGTGGAGGAAGATGCATGCTAAACCGTGTTTTTCAATAAAGAAATATCAAAGTGATGACTCAAACATGATTTTGTGTTTTAACTCCATGTACACATATACATGGATACAGAAAAATAAGTGAGAGATATGTATGGGTAAAAGGCTAGGTTACATGAATAATGATTTAATTTTCTCTCTGATGTGTATGTATTTAAGAAGTGGCTTCTGTCTTTGACAGTGAAAGAGCCTGAGTGCTCCATAGCTGCTAAGGATCTTAATTTTGTCCTCCTCTCAGCTTCTCCTTCACTATGGTAGCATCTCAAAAGTAATTCTTGTGGAAAGTAAAATTTATGCAGAGCATAACTATGCACCAACTGAGCTGCACAGAAACATGAATGTGAATGTGAAATAAGCACTTGCYTGTTTAGTAATTTCCAATTAAAAAATGTGAAAATATCCAAAGATAATAACAAATTATTTGATTTAGTGTGGGTGAAGAGAATATATTCTTTTGAATATATGAAAACTAAATACATAATGTTTGCAATCCAACATCAGTATAACTCAGTGTATGTTTCCATGGCATTTTTCATCCTAAAATAGTCACTTTTTTCATTCTCTAAGCCAACCAGAAGATATGTTGCTGTAGTTAACAGCATGCCTTACTGCATTTTTATGAGGTAGAGAGAAAAAGAAGGAAAATAACTGTCAATTTTCAGAAAATGTCAGATACCAGCTGTATGAGATTAGGACGCTGTTTCACTTCTGAATAGGTTTTTTTCACTACTACTTATTACAGAGTTTCTCCTTCCCAAGGCCTGGCACCAGCTGCTGTCTTGGACATGACACATGAGTGATGAATTACTGTCGTGACCATATGACGTGACCTTGAGGCAGGATCTGATCAGCCTACTTTGGTCCTGGAGGTCACTCATCAAGGATATTTTCTCATGCAGAATGAGCAGAATTTTATCATTTAATTTCCAAATTTTCCAGATTTGCTGGATTCAGATTAAGCGTGACCTATCCAAACTAAGAGACTGTGAAAACATCTGCTGATGTTATGGTATTGGGAGTCTGTCTGAAAACTGTGACTTTTGCAATTTTAATAAGAGCTTAAAATATCTTAGTATTTGTTGTCCACAGCAAAAAGTAAGAAAAAAGCCATTAATGCTGAAATTATGAAAACCTTCTAAATTTTAATTGAAAAAAATTGAAGGTTTCTAAAGCTTTTAATCATAAATTCAATTGTGTTCATCTTAAGGTGAGAGATGATTAGTAGAGATATTTAATTTAATGCCAGCCTATTTTTGTGAATTTTTATGACAGATTAAGGTGACAAGACTACACTTTTATCAACAGATTTTTAAAGTACTTACTCCTTTGAGAGTTTATTAGGACATAAAAATGTTAATTCAAAGTTTTTCTTGAAAGCTTCCTCCTCAAGCAACCCTTTCTATTTCCACTTTCGTTTCAGCTGAAACATGACCTAAAATAGGGACAGCAATTTTTCTGGCATTTTAAACTATCATAGGCCAAGAAAAGCATAAATATGACAATCTCCATTTTTAAAAGGCTTTTTCAARAGTGAACTAGACATTCAGTAATTAAAAGTACAGTACAACATCACTCTGTGGCTCTGAGCAATTTTCTTTCTACTCCATGAACAACCTCTAGAATATAGTAAAATTTCTTTTGAACTAATTAATGTTTTGTTCAGTCTGCCAAAGGTAGGATATAATCCTAAYCTATAATTGCCATTAAAGGGTAGCTAAAAATTACATGGATGATGGTCACTGAAGTTAACAAAAAATCATGTTATTGAAAATTATATGCTAGAAGGGAAGGTTTAAAATAATTTCCATTTCTATGGAAATGTAATCTTTTTTTCTTGTGGATCAAAATGCCATCAACATTGTTACTAAAACCAATTACAGACTATAAGATATTTTTGAACGAAACTGTTGAACATTACTTTGGAGAAAAAAGTCCGTACTTTGTCATGAAGAAGTTTAGTGACAGGAACAAATGAACAGAGATGTGCCAAAGGTCAATTTATTTTCTTTTCCCATTTTGATATCCAAAATCTTGTATTTAAAAGCTATAAAAATCACACATACTTTACTATAACAATGAAAAATACTATATGGAATCAGTAGCAGACAGCAAATGTGAATTCACATTAGTGCAACTTCTTGAACAGCTTTCTTTGTACTTCAGAGTGTGAGTGCACATCAGTGATGCACTGGTGTCTGTTATAAAATATGTAAGCAGGAACCCATGAAAATAAGAAATGTATCTTTTAGACTAGAACACTGAATAATACACAGAAGCAAAACGTAAAAACTTTTAATTTGCTTTTACCATTTTCATGCAYTCAAGTTGCTGGTTATTTTCAGCATATTCAACACTATACACTGCAATCTGTATCTGGACAAATRAAACACATCTCATATGCAAAATCAATAATGTTTTGTTAGCCTAATTAATATCTTGACAGTTTAATTGAAGGTTTGTTATTAATCCAATTAAAATGACATTAAGACACATAATTCCAATTACCCCTTTCTCAGAATTTGGCTCCATAACATGACGCTGTGCCGGAGTCCCATGGCTAACCCACCACCACCACAGCACCATGCCAGGAATGGGATACGCCTCTTGAGTGATCAACAAGATACTTGGAGCCCCTTGCTGTAGCAATGTATCTGTGTAACAGGCCATTCTGATGCACCAGCCAAATTAGTTCTGAGTAATATTATCAAGCCACCTGCAGTTTTGTTGTTAGAGCTCTTAGGAATTCATCAAGGTTACTGAAAAAAACAACATAATCAAAAATAAGAAGAGAGCCTGAAAAAATGTCTGCAAAAAATGTAAACCCTAGATAGGGGAAGTACAACGTGAGGATGGACACTTGACCAACTGGATGTCCTGAAGGATGTGTGCCTGCCTCATGAACAAGCAGCTTAGCCCACCCAGAGATGTATGCCCRYRTGGACAGCAGACCTAGAATCTATATCTGCCATGTAATCTAAGCAATACACGGCTTCTGTTGGAATCATACTGGTTCTRTTATGCAGTGGTCCATTTCCCCCTGCACCTTGCCTTATGGCATTAGGATCCAAAATGGCGCAGTTTGGAGGCAAGGATCCAGAGGGACGTCCTCCGCATGGCTTTTGAGGGGCTCATTCTCCAAGAGGGTYAGGGACAGAAGGATACCAAATCTGGGTGCACAAAGACTTATAAAACAGGGGAGGTCTCATGGGAGGGTACAATCCATTAGCCAATAGGGAAAGAATAGGGGAGGAGTATAAGGTGGGGCTTTGCCTTACATCCACTAATGAGGGAAGTGATGGGAGGAGAATGTGGGCTAATAGAGCTTCGAGTTTTAGGTACTTTCCAGGGAGGAGTTTCAGGCAGGAGGCTGGGATTGGCTGGGATTGGCAAGGATTGGCAGGGAACATTTTGGAAATATGGGGAGGGTAATGTATGACAGACAASTCAGGGGAACTGATACAACTTTGAGGGCAAACCATTAACTCAAGGSAAATAGGGGGATACAGAACAGTCCATTGACAATTAAATAAACAACCACAACAATAATGAGTCWGTTCGAGGATCAGATCTAAGAGTTTGTCTCCTCATTTTTTCCTTTCTCATTTTTCCCTTTCTCATTTTTCCTTACTCTTTGGTTATGCTTTAAGGTCAGAATAGCAAAATCCCACTAACATACATTTTCTGAGGTAAGTTTTAATAGCTACTCTATTCTTACCTTTTCCCCCTTCTCCAGAGACCATTTTATTACCTCAGAATAGCAAGATCGATATGTAACCCCAGAGAATACTGTTTATTTCACATGCTCAGCAGAAGGAAGTTCTTTGACTGAGATGCATACACTTGTATACAGATCAAATAAAGGAGAAGCAAGTGGTTCCTATGAATGCTGTTCCTTTTTGAACAGGATTCTGTCTTCATTAACTTGATGGCCACTATATTCACATGGTCATATGTTTGAGAAGGACAATTGTTGCATATAGATGGTTGATTTTTTTCTGATTTAATTAATTCTAAAGGAAATTAAACATAAAAACACCTAGGAATAAATAATGCAGTTGAAAAAACTGTTTTCTTTAGGGTCTTCAACTGATTTTAAAAATAATGTAAATTTCAGACTAAAGTGAAAGCTTTCCATCTCTGAAATATCCTGGTGTCATAGGGAAATTTTTAACAGGTTTTTTTTGCTCAGACAGCACTGAAGAAGAAGTGGGGTTTTAAAAAGTTTGCCAAAGAAAACCCCATATTTCCAAGCTGCACTCACTAAACCAAACTATCTCTAAATCAAGAAACCAAATAATCGTGAAGATTGCTTCATATTGAATTTATCRATATCAGGTAGAAACGATGAAAATTTTGAAAGTTTGCATTAAAGTTCCGAAATAAAAGTTATAAATTATTTAGTGAAAACAATTCATTTGTTTGTTGCATCTTTTTTTAAATCTGGCATAAAAATATTTTAAAAAGAAGAACAATTAATAGATTAAGGAAAACTCTGACTCAGGATTAAGACATTAACTGGAGCATTAATTTTGATACACCAAAGTCTTATTTAACTAACAATCATCAATATACGAAAATGGTATAAAGCTTGGCTACAGCAAAGTGATATTCTTGAACACAAGCATGTGTGAATGAACAGCCATTATCAGAGGCCAAAMTACACAAAGTAAAAGAAAGGGTTTAGAAAAGACATACAGACCACTGCTATCTTGTTCTTGAAACTCAATATAAACTGCTTTATAAAAACAACATAAACCTTCCAGTCTCTTTGGAAAGAACCAAGCTATTTGCCCTGAAAAAGAGACTATGTTCTCCCTTCAGGTTTCACATTCAGYATTCTTCTCAAGAATATTTATTACTAATTTAACCAAAAATATGCAAAGCTATATGATCAGCAGACATGTYCCATTTAAAAAATGTCTTTTGAAATATATGGATATATATTTATACATATATATATGTGSATATATAYTGTTGATATATATCATATACAAAGTTGTTTAAATTAACTAATAGAAATTACTTGTTATGACTAAATATTAATGCTTTATATTCAAGCAAAAGATGAGTATGTCTGTAATGCAAAATATGCAAGGTAAGTCTTATACTTACTCTTGGATTTAAATTCTTATCAAGTATATTTTCAAATGTGAAATTTTAGTAGTGTTCTTGTTCCACACATATTGTTGTTACTTCCCAAACCCATTTTTGAAACATAGTTAGGAAGTTTTTATTTTTTTTCAAAATACGTATCCACTAAAAAAGAAAAATAGAGCATTGTTGCATTTTCAGTCTCCATGGGGCTTACTSAGACCATTTACACTGCTGTATCACAGTTAGACCATATAGTCTAAGAGATGTAATTTCTGAAAAAAACCCAACCAACCAAACAAAAACCTACTATGGTTTAATGGTTAGATATACCATATTACTCTTCTTCAAAGTGCCATAGCAAGTACAAAGAGAATTGTTAAAAACCCATTGAAACCCTATTGTACTGTAAGTAAATTTTAATTTAGCCTCCCAGATAATGTTCCTTAGTAGGAATGCTTAAAAGCTTTTTTTTTCAGTAGCTGTCACACTTAGTCAACAAAGATACAAAGCTATTTTGCCCTGAGCTAAACAAACAAAGCTCTTAACAAGTAAACAAATCTTTCTCTTGTTTGTAATCCCAAACCAAGTGTAATGAGCATAAAATAGTACATGGGGTGATGACATAAACCATTCACAGTTGTGTGTTTGAYGTATGGATTTTCAGTCACAGCTGTGTGTGCATGGTATCATACAGGTTTCTAACAATGACATCTGTGTGTTACTGCCTTTTTTGTTAAGGAATTCTCATTTCTTCTTGTGGTTGATACCAGCAGGGCAATGTTCTGGTGCAGTATCTTTGACACTTTGAAGGAGGAGAATACRTGACTAACCCGGGAATTGAGACAAATATGTACATATTGTGAAGCTGGAGCTCTTATTTATCCTCTTGCTGTTAGAATGGAGTTAGCCACCCCCATCTTTACCATCAAATGAACATTATAAGCATCTAAGAAAAACAGGAAAATAAGTTGGTCCTTCCTTGATGTCACTGAAAGAGGCTAGGAATATTGGGTTACCTGCAGTCAGTTAGCCCAAACATCTGTCCAGCCCTGAGTCCTCTCTGACAGTGACAGATAAGGGAAGCTGTACTGGGACAGGTTGAGATGGATCAGCACTGTSTCTTGACATTTCCCCCCACCAAGAAGCTGGGAGTGGGCAAGGTGCTGGCAGGAGACACAACTAGCCCAGCTGGCCCAAATTAACCAGATATTCCATATCATATGACATCAGCTCAGATACAAAAGTTAAYGGAGGAAGGAAGAATGGGGAATATTTTTTGTTTACAATGTTTGCCTTCTAGAGCAACTGCCCTGTGTGTTGAAGCCSTGCTTCCTGGGATGTGGCAGAGCATCGCTTACTGGTGGGAAGTAGAGAATAGACTTATTTTTCCTGTTTGYTTGTAAATGCACCAAATTTTGCTTTTGCATTAGTAAACTGCCTTRTCTCAACCTACAAGTTGTTTTCCCTCCCCTTAATTTCCTCTCTTATTTTCGCTTCCCTGGCCAGCTGGGAARGGGAATGGTAGAGTGGTTTGGTGGTGACCTGGCTTCGAGCCAAGGTCAACCCATCACAGAACCCTACGGACCAGGTTGGGTACAGAAGACACGGCTCCATCTTCTCTGCTCCATCCCCCATTAGTATTTATACACAYTGGTAAACCTCCCTGAATTTTCTCTTCTCCCAGCTCTCTCAGGCACTCCTCACATGATGGGTGCTCTAGTGCCTTAATCATCTCTGTGTCCGTTTGCTGGATTTAGTTCAGTAAGTCCATGTCTTGTAACGGGGAGCCTGGAAAGACAACTTCAGATGTGAGCTTAGTGCCAAGGTGAGGGGGAGGATTATTTCCTCTGACTGTCCAGCAACAATCTTCCTCATGCAGCACAGATTCTTGTTACTCTTAGTTGGTTGAAGTCACACTGCTCACTCATGTTCAACTTGGTATCCACGAAGACCCCCAGAGCCTTTCTATAAAGTTGCTTTCCAGCCATTTGTCCCCCAGCCTGGCATGGTGTGTGGGGTTATTCCCCCGTAGGTGCAGGACTCTRCACTTGCCTTTCCTGAACTTCATAATGTYCTTTCTTTGTAAGGCTCACTTCTTGTAGTGATGCACCCCACACCCCCAGGAGGTGTGTCCAAATAGGGAAAGAGTTTCAGTTTACCTTTAGGCATTTTAGGAAGTTTAACTAGAAAGTTCTGTGGTTTTCTCACAATAATTGGCTCAGTGCCAGCACAAGAGCATGGATCGGGCTCTGAGAGTGTAATTCAAAGCCTCTTGGTGATCTTATCGGCAGTAGGCCAGGTTGTCCCTCCTAAAACATTCAGCATTTAGGAAGGAACCCAAAGGAAGTAAGGGGCTTTTTGGAGTGTTTTAACAGGGTGTCAGAGGTTTTCTCAGACTCCTGTGCACAGCTTTTCTTTTGTTTTCTGTAACATTTGTTATTTTGTTATTTTTACTTATTAAACCTTTTTGCTTTACAAAACACCTCTGAAGAGCAGTCTCACTGAAATTAATTTTAGCGACTTCTCTGCAAAGGCTGGAKCCTCAGAGACTGATACATTAGCAGGTGGTTTATAGGACTCTAAAGAGGTGTTAACCTCCAGCAATTTCTCCAGCCGTCTAAGATCCCTCTGGGTGGTGGGCTGGCCATCTGGTCTCCTGACTAGTCACRTTTTGTATCATCTTCAAACTTGGTAAGGGTGCACTCTATCCTATCATCCAGGTCATAAATGAAGAGGTTAAATTGTATTGAATCRAGTTTTCATTCCTGGGATGCCAAATCAGTGTCTGACCTCCAACTGGACTTCATGACTTTGACCTTAATCCTTTGAACTCAGAAGTTCAGGTAGTATTAAGTTCACATCACTGATCACTCATCTGTTCTACACATTCATCAGTGTTTCAATGAAGATGTGAAAGCATTCAAAGCCTTGCTAAAATCAAGRTGTATAAAATCAACTTCTCTTCCCTCACCCACCAAACAAATAATGTTTTTCTTGAAGGCCGTCAGGTTTGTCAGGCATAATAATTCTATTATCTATGTTAAATACACCTAATCACCTTCTTGTTAATATGCATAGGAACAGTTTCCAGGACTGTTTGCTTCATCACCATCTTCTGGAAGGCAAATGTGGGCTAATTAGCCGTAGATCCTTGGATCCTCCATCTTGCCTTTCTTGAAGATAAGAGGGACATTGGCTTTTTCCAGTTCCTCAGGAAACTCTTCTGAACATCCTGGGCTTTCAAAGRTAGTTGTATGGACCTTGAGAGATATTAGCACTTAGGGACACTTACCACTGACTTGTACGTGTTTGGTTTGTTTAAATATTCCCTAGTCTCATATTTTTCCATTTCATTGCTCTGGATGGTCTAACAGAAGTCTCCAACACAGGATTTCTTAACTATTTCARATGCCTCTTCTGTAAAGACTAACTTAGGTCTAACCATCTCTGACCCTCATCCAATATTATGTCATTTTAAGTTGTTATTTTTGAGACAAAAAATTATCCCAGATTGTTTAACTTAGTATTTCCAGCAAATTTTGAGCTCCTTTGCCTGGATTAAAGGTAGTTATGGTATACATAGCATTGGCATCATTAGAATCCACAGCCTAGTTTCCCAGTTTTAAAACAATATGATATAAGCCACCATCTGCTTGTCCTTCAACTTACTTTATGGCTTCTTTGTTACTTGTTAAGTATTGTGGTTTTTAATCTTTTTGAGTTGTACCATTAATCAACCAACTGGTGTGGAAAAAACAGCTTTTATTTCCTTCTAAAGCAGATTGCATCTTTTGAAATATTACGGTTTGCGTGTTTTTTGTCATTTTAGCAGATTCTTCGTCTTTGTGTCTATGATATTGCTCTATTTTGCTTCTCCAACTGAAGCAAAAGCCTAAAAAGCCCCTGTGTAGGCTGAGAAGTGATAAACAAAAAGAAGAAGATTTCTTATTGAAAAGTCCATATCMGTGTGTGAGGCAGAGACACTGTTTTTTATGACTTAGAATAATTAATATTGTAAATCAGAATTTATTCCCATTATGCACTTTACAAAGAATGGCAAGGAGGATATTGCTGTGCCTGATTTTAATCAGACTATAAATCTTTATTTATRTGATGAATATAAAAGTTATGTTAATTCTTAACAAGAATTACCAGCGGAAATGCATTTTTTTCAAGTGATGCTATAAATCTTTTCAGACTGAGATATACTTGTGAGATTTTAAACTGAAGAAGGTATGAAAAAGGCAAGTTATCACCAGGATATAAATGCCAAACTCTCTCTAATGCAAAGGTCATTTCAATTTCCAGTATTTTCCTRGTTAACACAGTGTTTCCTAGGAATACTAACTGGCTAGTAACAAGAGAGAGATTTTAGTCTCTGCTTTTTCCTTTCAATGGGCAATACTAAGTCTTTATACATGTTTCATGTAGTTCAAATTAATTTTCTAGATCAGGTATTGCCATAATATTCACTGACAGGATTGATTCTCAAAACCTTAGAGAAGAGTCTCATTACACTTGATATGTTGCTGTTAAGGAACAGCTCCTGCACARAATTAGGGTCTTTTGTTTGTGACACCATAATTAGCAGTAATTCGTTTTATAAGATAGCTTTTATAGGGGAAGAATTATAAATAGCTCTTCTCCAATGAGTTAAGTCTTTACATATTATCTGAATTTTTCTCCACTGTTTTTTGTTCTTAGACATATGAAACCTCCACTAAAGTATATAAATCCAATCTCATAGCCATTAACTCTGYAAAGGTTTTATTACAGATTCCTAAGGCTTTGAATGTGATTACTAGATGGTGTCCATTGCACATTGGCAGAGARAAAAACCCAAATAAGAAAATAATTGTACATTGATACCCTGAGTAAGAAATGCAGAAGATTTCTCTACTGTTCCTGAAATCAAATGCCAGGAAATTCAGATTAAAAGGACTCAACATTTAAAAGTATTTCACTGTTGCCAAGGCATGACARTCTGCATGTTAGGAACATCCAATAGCCCTAGCATCAAAGATCATYGTAAGTGAAAATTGATAGAAACTTAAAATAGTTTTTAAAAAAATCACATTAAGTATTCCAGCACCGTATCCAGTAAAGTGTTTTATTGCTTTGTTTGTGAAACCATATTTAGCAGACAGGTACTGACATATGCTGGTTACCTGTCTGTGCAGTCAGTAAGCATAACTTWGAATTGTTTAAATGAATCTTTCAAGATACATTGAAGACACCAATAAGTTAGATGCACTGTTTATTTGCAGAAAAATGATTTTTTTAAATACTTAGAAGAAATATTTTGAAAAATGTTTACTTACACATGGTGGATTCAATCAGCTCCCATACTTTCTGAAAGTAATTTTGCTAATATGAACATTTTAAAAGCTATGAGATTAAAGGAATATTCAGTTTCATATACATTGACAAAACTTTGCAGTGTTTTAAAATGAACATCTAGCCCCAAATAAGCACCCAGTGCATGGAGACAAAAAGGAAAAGAACCAAACCAGTAGTAAATTTAATGTAGGTGTTATGACATACATTATATGCATGACAGGGAAGATTAACAGCACAGATTCTGCTTCAGTCATTCTGTCTGTCTTCTGAGAATTATAGAGGAGACTTTAATTTTTCAGCCCTATAAATCATGGTGGGTCATTTTGTTCTCCACCATTAAGACTTGGAGAAGTACGTTTAGAGTTCTTTTGCTTTTAATTCATTATTATGGCTGTAAACATGTGCACTTATTTCTGTGCGTATTTACTTCTTAATATTAGCATATAGATGAGGGTGAATGTTCTATTCAATGAGGTAATTTATAACTTATTGGTTGCTGGGGAGAATGAAGCTTGTGGCTACAAGGAGAAAGCGTGTAGTATGGGAGAGCTGTGGTCTCCTTATTTGCTGTTCTCCACCATGATTATTTATTCCTTCTTTAATCTGTTTRTTCATCTTGCACTCTTTAAAAAGCTTCTTCTTGCAGAATGAGCTTTTTTATGACATGCCAAACTTGGTCTACTACAAGCCCAGCTGCAGCCAACCATATTGCCTTTATGCTAGTACTTCCCTATTTATTTTCTGTGACTTTCTTATACAAGCAGGATTAGTCATTCGATTTAAGATGAGCTGAGAGGCTTTATTACATTTGAGGAGGACTGGCTTCAACYCTTTTAGTCCTCCATATTCCTTCCCCTGCCATTATGAATCAAAGTCTTGTCTTCTGAATGTTTCTTTYGTTGATTTTTAGACAAGTTAATATAGGGAATAGATTGGATTTTTTTAAATGTAGGAGAAAAAACACTTTTGTGTTCGTGGCTGATATAAATATGTGGTTCCTACATCCTAACAAGGAGTCAGAGTTCGCTTATCTAAGTAAAGCAGAAACAAAGCATCATTCTGCTCATATTTTTCCTTTTGAAAAGGCCTTAACACTGTTGTAAAAAGCTTCTTTTGGTTTTAGTGACTTTAAGGTGCTTAATACCTTAGAGTTCATATATGCATATACACTTTTTAATTATAGCTGCCATAAAATTGTGATACGAAGTTCACTTGAAAGCAAAGCAGAGGCACTAAAACCAGACAATGTTTTTATTTTAGTTCCATTAAGGTTTATTTCCCACATTTTATAGTGCAGCCCAAAGGCCAGTTTGTGAATGCCTGTACAAAAAAAAAAAAAAAAGATAAAATCAAATTTACTTAAGGTCACATTCCATGCGTAAAATGTGTGCAAGAAAAATAAGAGAAAGTCTTATATATATAGATAATTCAGTACTGGTTTTGTTAATGCATTACTGCATATGATTAATGTAGTTGAGACACTTAAACTGTGTATGTTTTATTTCACATTTTATCTTCATAAAGACATAAAGACATGCTGTACTCAGTAACAGTTACACAGTTTTTGCCTCAGTATCACAGTGCCTGGAATTCTTTGACTCAGTTACTTTGTCAAAAGATTTATTCATTCAAACTGTCTCCTATGCTCTATCACAAAGGAAGAGAAGGGTCAATTTCTTCTTACACAAAAGAAAAATGTTACACATATGCATGTAAAAATAAAAATATCCTGATTTTACTTTAGATAAGAAAATAAATCCTGGGGTGGAGCATTGCTGTCCAATAGAATGTCTAAGTAATAAGCAACTTATTATGTTGAACATCAGTTTTTTGAATCATGTGCCTTTGCAAGTCTGTATAGTGGAACTCATCAGATAACAGAATTATTATATAACTAGAATTATTTGTTTAATAAATTATTTTATATCTACYTACTTATATATGTATATATTTAGAAGTTAGCAAACTTTCTTCTGTTCTGGCAGGTAAGGCTACTTGGAATCTCCATGCAGTTCTCAAAAAGGAGCCAGATTTATGATGAAACCTGATTGCACTTTTATAATGCAGATTCTAATTGCTTCCATTAATTATTAGATTTGCTGCTATGTTTTCAGGATGACTGAAGAACAGTTTAATAAGARGCCCACCAGGACTCAGAAAATGTAAACTCTTTACATATACCCTACACCACCGACTGTGCAAATGGTCCATGCCTTGTGCACTCTTTCTTTCTCCTTGTCAGTAAGGATTCTCTATTTTTTGTGAGATAAGTGGATGGAATACCCTAAGTAAAARCAAATATTTTTATTATGTTATTCTACATCTAGACTCTTTTACTGTTCACCATAGGTGGTGAACTCTCCAAGATGTCACCTAGCAATAAAACCCATAAGCATTATCAAATGGCAGCTCGCTATATCACAAATGTTGAAGCACGCAGTGCACACAGTGCTTTAAAACCCATCATTTGCTACACAGTATGGTCTATAAAAATAAGATGTTTTATTTTTTCTAGGGATGGAAGGCCAATTTAGCAATTCCTCAGATTGAACAGCCTTCCAGTTTCTTCTTTCTTGAACTGGATCAGTAGGAGCTAATTATGAATGCAACCCATTTTGAACATGACATTAATGAGAGTAATCAAAAAAATCCATAARGTCTATGCTGTTTTTCCTTAATGATGTTGCTAAAGTGACCTTTTATTTCTCAAAATAAAATATTGTGGAAGTGGTAAAACCATGATTTATCATGTATTAAATAAACAATTTTGAGAATGAGACCTTTTATATATAGCCTTCCAAACCATTRAATACAGAATGATCTACGAGTATAGCTTACCATGTTTCTTTTTTCTCAGTCCTTCAGAATGCTGTACAAACCTGACTTCCATGTGATTGATGATGTGTGGTGTTGCCTATTGAAACCTTACACATTGCTCATGGGCGCCAGCAGGATCTGGAAAAGTATGAGTTGTCCTATCAGACTCTTGAGGAAGGTGAAGGTGAGAGTAATCTCACAGCTAAATGTGCAACCCCAAACTCACAGATGACCTTCTTATCTTTTAGGTGGATTTAGCAAATATTATTCTTTTACTTTAAATATTATTCTTATACTTTATTGCAACTTTCTTTTTAGTAACCTGTATTTATATTGTAGAGAATTTCATTGCAAGTGAGATGAGAGGGAGACACTGCCTAGAACAAATATCAGGAAGGTATCTCAAAACCTCAAGCAGAAAAAAATATATAGTCTGCAMCTTAAAAACCTGTATCGTTTTCTAAAATCTGTTTCCATCTATAGCAGAGATTTAAGTCTTCTTARTTCTTGCTTACTGATTTTTCTCCTGTGTCCCATGCACACACTGTGTAGCATTTGACTAAGAACAAGATATTTAAGTGTAAGGAGGGAGTTTGACATTCAGGCACTGAGGGCAGGTTGACCATTGACTGCTTCAGCCTGATAAGTGTGGGTGAGTATTTATATTATCTATATAAATGTCTTGGAAAATCATTCTTTTTTTGTGTAGAGGCCTACCATATGTTAGACTAGAATGAACATCCAGAGGTCATGTAGTCCATTCCAAAGCCCAAGTCTAGGCTAAAAAAGTTGTAGGTTGATTTGGTTTTAAATTCTTCATTTGTAATAGTTACTGTAACAGCATTTTGGGTTTTCATGTCTTTTATTGGTGGGTAAACTTGTCCTGATCTTTGGTATAAGTCATACTTTTAAATATGTGAAACTGTCARAGATATCTGAGACGTATCAATACATACATATTTCTCACATGTTCTCTTGCCATGTTTCCATGAAACTGTGTTTGCCATGGTAGCACATAATCATTTTTACAAGTAGCAATTGTAAAAATCCTACTGATACACCAAAATTCATAAAGATTTCCACCTCTGATTAATTTTTTTTACAATAGTAATGTTTTATGGGATATATATTTAGATTAACTTATGGCTTAATTATTGAGAACTATGGTARTTTTTTATATTTAAATCAAGTGGGATAAATTTTATTAATGGAATAAAGTTTTTAATTAATTTAATGCTCCACTAGAAATTTTATCCTCAGATCTGCTGAGATAGATGATAAGGGACCCTTAGAAACTTCTGWTCTGGAATAAATATCAAGGGATGTGAAGAGTTTAAACTATGGTCATTTGAGGACAAAGAAAATTATCAGGTTTCTAACAGTGGTAGATCAAGAARTTAGAGGTTATATGTCTAACGCACAAATTTGATTTGAAAACTAAAATCAAAATAATGTATGATGATGAAGCAATCAACCATCTTGATACGTCTAACAAATGCAGTAAGAACATACAAATCAAATTCACGGGAGGTAGTCCAAAGTTTTCTCCCCTTCAACAGCTGCAGAGATTCCCTGTCTTGTATAATTTACATCATGCTATTTTATGAGTGTTTAATTTTGTTTTGTCAGCTTTAAGAGTCTCAAACAGTGAAATACCACTGTTATGTCTCAATTATTCTCTCAAATTTACCAGGCACTTCTTTGTGATTTTGAGGAGACTGGTCTCAGGTAATAATAAATCTTATAAATACTATGATGGTAATTTGATTAGAAAGACACTCTCATGAAATGTGTTACTGCTCTCATTTTCCTTTACCTTTTTTCAACTTGTTTTGGTAATTTGGTCACTCCAAAACGTATCAYTCAGGTGTTATAAATTTTTCTGGCATACCTTTTGAAAATTGAAGTTTACATTTGCTCATGAGTTGCACTAGGTTATTCTGTTTGACTCATAATAAGATAATTGGTATTTACACAAAGGTGCCTGAAAGTCCTAAGAGATGACATTCACTTTTTTTTTTTTTTTTTTTTTTTTAGTAAATCTGAATAAAACATTGGGGTACAGAGATTATCATCAGTAATAATTGAGATAATTAATACACACACTGCCTTTCTTTGTCTGCTGATAAAGTCAGCCTACCCTTTCTTTTTCAGCACTTGCCTTAAAATCTGAGAAACCCTTGCAAATGATGTTTTGTTCAGCATAGGATTTGGACTGGTTWAGTATGAATTTTATATTATGAAATATATTTTATGATTGAACAGAAAGTGTTTTTGGGGTTTTTTTAGTTCTGTTTTGTTATGTTTTGTTTTGTTTTGTTTATGGACTGTCCTTCTAGTTGTGAAAATCAGTAAGTTCCTTTGTATATTCTGAGGGCAATCTTACTACCACAAATTGGAASATATGAGGGTGTGTCTAGCATGCTGCAAACCTACATCTTATGTGTTCCTCTTCGTTATATATAATACATTATTACATACTGAGGAAAGTATTACTTAATTCAGTAAAAAAAATAGTCCTTAAAAATGTCGTGTGAATAGGGCCTGTGTACATTTAACAACAAACTTTTAAACTCCGTAACATCAATAATGAAATCACAATGCAAAAGAAGGTACAGACATAGTCTTTAACTCTGTGTCTTAGCTTGATGGACCTTCCATCAACTCTTTAGAGTTTCTCAAGAGTTAATATTAAACAGAATTAGGATTTCTTAGAATTTACTTGYTTATGGAGATAAATATTCAATCTGAATTTTTGTTAGTCTTTACTGATTCTACCTCTGGTGTCAATATGGAAAATATAAAAGGAACAAAAGAATTAAAAATGGAATCATCAGAGTCAGTTGTTACAAAATTAGTTAGTTGTCAGAAAATTAAATCTCTGTTAAATTGTATTAAAATAGCTATTTTTGTGTGTGGGGAGCAGTAATTTTGATGGCTAAAGTCATGTAAAATTAGTTTGCATCTGTCTTCAGATCCTTATATTATTATACCAGATAGACAGACACGTACTGCTTTGCAAGTAAACAACTTTTGATGTAAATGTCAAATTGCTAACAGAGTCATCTAATAGAACTCCTACAGTCATAAAATCAAGTTATGACATGTTTCTCACATAGTTGAAAATAGGCATGGTTCTGTTGAAAAATCTAAAGATAACAACACATAAATGTATCAGATAATTCAGAACTGCAATTTTTAGGGGATGTATACCTGGAAAATTTTCTCTGAAAAACAAAATTTGACATTAAAGGCAAGTTGGAAAGGTGTTTTGCACTCAACATTGATTAATAAGCAAACTCCTGTTGTTCCCTTCTCAAAACTCGCAGGGATAACAGAAAGGGATGCAATATGGACAAATGCATATTACACAATAAAAAAATAACAGTGGTGTTAATTACTGTAGAGTAAAAGGTGATATTGCTGTTACTTGTACTAAAGTTATATCAGTTATTTTCTGAGTCAATAAATAGGTCTTGGCATACTGCATATTGAAGTGTATAAACTGTATCTTCTTTCTCTCTCAAGTGAATGGTTTTCATATTTTACAAGACAGACTTCAGGCAAAGATCATCCTTAATTGCTTCTTCATAACTTRTATGTTAGAAAACAGATTCATTTTTGTTTCATTCAAAGATCACTGCTATGATAAAGTTCCAAACATGAGACACTTTTGTAGTAGGCTGTAGGGGACTGGGTTGTACTGGACACTTTTCTGAATGTGCTTTAATAATCTCACCATGTGTGCTGATGTCTTTATTCATTCAGTGAATGAATAAAAATTAACAATGAATAAAATGAACAATGACTTAATGACTAAGGGAATCAAAKAAAAATCGTCATATGCTTCTCATGGCTTTGGTTTGCACTGCTTTGTGCTTTTATTTCATATGATTTGCTCTTGGATGTCCTCAGAGCTACATTGCTTATGGTTTAATAATGAGTTTCCATGGTATACAGATATGTGTGAGGAAAGTATTTCATAGTCTGTAAGATATATGTATAATTCAATGTAGGGTGCTTGGGTTTTCAAAATACATTAAAGAGGGTTTTCCCTTCAAAGTGTCTCAGGGAAACCAGCAGGTAAAAAGGAACAATTTCACGCAAACTAAATAACAACCGAAAATCGTGCCCCCCCAAAAGAAAACCAACCAACCAACCCAAAAAAAACCCAAAAACCCCACCAAAAAAATCAAACAAGCCCTCTTCAAAAAAACAACAAAACCCCCCCTCCAAAAAAAAAAAGACAAAAAACCCAACCCCCTTCCAAAAAAACCCCAATAAACAAAACAACAAAACAAAACAAATCTGAAAGGAAAGCAAAGACTAGGAACATTTTTTTCTGCATTCTCAGGGGAAAAAGTCACTAGTACATTGCCTGACACTTGTGCTCTTTAAAATATATGTAAATGGTCTGTAAGTGGATGAAGAGTAAGGTGACAAATTATTATGTCATATGCTTTCTGAAAGAAAACTGAATCTGGAATGGCTCCTGTGTAAACAATAGTTCTATAGGCTAGGCTGTAACTATGCTGGAGGGCTTCTTACAACAGGATAAATGGGTGCTTAATGTTTTTCCAGGCACCACAGAGTAGTTGGATCTGTTCATGGTAGTGAAAACAAATCAGGCTATGAAATACAAATCTCTGTGTTAGGAAGTCTCTGAGCTGCAAATTATAGGAGTTTATAATCTATAAAGGAACTTTACAGTTCCTTTTTTTCCAGACAAGGTCTACTACCCATTGTTTGCAACAAAGCACAAAGTATGATKGATATTTAGTTTGACTCAGCCAGAAACTCTTGTATACTTCTTTGGATGTCAGAGAAATGGTGATATCAGATGACCACTCAGATTTTTAGACACTTTTTGTTGCATTTTCCRTAGTGCTTTTTACCTGCATTTTTTTCATAATGTTTCTGGATGAACTTCATAGATTTGGTATATCCTCAAAAAATCCTCCTTAAAAAAAAAAAAAGCAAAAGCTACTTTTATCACATTTAATTTTTACATTGTACTCAACAGTTATACTCCTTTCTTATTAAAAGGGAGCTAAAAGAGAGAGAGAACGTGTTTTGACAGATTTCACATATTTAGTATTTGTTTTATCTCTTAGGGTGTTGAGTTTCTCCTACAGATTATGGAATTATCTAAGAATGACTTAATTTCTGTTAGTCCAGGTATCTTAGATTCAGAAATAATTTTCTCTGTCCCTTGCATGCAGTTTCCTCAATCTCAGCAAAACAGAAACCTGCTGTGTTCCAAACCTTATCAGTTATGTCTACTCCATAACAAATGCATTACTTTCTCCAAAAAAAAAACCCACAAAACCCCAAAAACAAATAAAACAAAGTTTTCTTTCTGGAACTTTTGCTTGGCTGGTGGTTTGTTTGTTTGGGTTTTTTCGTGTCAACGCCTTGAGTTGATTCCCTTAGCTGATATCAAAATTGCTGTTTATTACATTGCACAGAGGTTTTAGTGCTATGTGCAAAACAGATATGAGTCCTCCAGAAAGACAGGGAATTTGTTTCAGGAAAATAATGAAATARCAATAAAGTAAAACAATGAAACATGCTGACTGTGGCCCATCATCAATAACCTAATCTGAATTACTGAAATTGGGTTATAAAGATTCTTTACCATCCCCRTGAGAATTCCTCTGGGTCTTTTATGCCAGAGGTTCATTATCTATCAATAGGAGATTTTGAAGTTTCCTTATTTTTCTCAGACAWGCTGCTGTTTAAGAACGTAGAAGTGTAATTTTTCGCAAAAAAATTGAAATTTTTTAAAGAAAGAAATTGTTCAAACTGTGAATTTTTTTTGCRGTAGCACAAGACAGAGAAACAAGTTATAACTATTTTGATTCATCCATTCTTTGTATCATCCAGCAGGTTTGACATGCAATATGACTCCATAAGAAATTTGCTTCCACAGTAAGAATTTGTTTTATCTTCGYTCAGAGAAATTGCAAGTTGTTTCTGGTTACTTCCTGTATCTTTCTAGAACGTGAAGAGTGATACTTTAATAGGATTGTCAAAATATTRTTTTTCTCTTATCAGCCAGTGCTTAGCTGCAACCATTCAGATGGTGGGTTTGGGTTTTTTGTATGTGTGTGTGTRGTGGGTGTGGGGTTTTTTTATTGCTGCTTGGGGTTTCTGTTATTTTTAAGGATGGGGGGGTTGTGTGGTTATTTTTATTTGTTTTGATTTCTGCGATTTCAATCTCTGATACTAACAAAAACCAGAAGACACAATTTTAGTATTTATTAATTTCCCTTGTTGCTTCTTCCTGTGGTCTCATGATAAGCGAATCTACAGGCTAAAGAGATTCCAAATTGTTTCTGCATATTGGTTTGGAGGCGCCACCAAAAATTATCTTGTTTTGTTATCAAATGGTGGTCTTCAGCAATCCACAAACTCAAGGAAGCAAATGAATCTAACACTATTTTTGATTCTAGCAAAAGAAGCTAGGTTTGTCAGAAAAATGAAGTGTGAAGAAATATGGCAATGTTTTCTGAAAAAGAAATATATGTGACATTTCATAAGCTGATTTCTGATGGTAAAAAAGATGAAAATAGCTATCATGCTAATCAATGAAATGTGTTTATAAACATTTCTTTTTTATTGCATTCATTCTACTCCATTCAAATAAATCRYCTGTGACTAATTTAAAAATAAAACAATTGTTTTGCATATGTTTCAGAATGATTTCTAATTTTGAGATCTAAAAGCATTTTTGCATTTTACTTTAAAATTATTAGTTTAGCTCAAGCTAGCTTCAGCTAGGGAACACAGCCTCGCAATTCTAGTCGTGCTGAGCTTGATGTCTGACTTTTTTGAGCTTTTTGCGAGTTTAAATTTGTAAGCAAGATCTGAGATGGCTTAATGTTTCTTTGACTGCTTCTCAGCTTTCTTGACTACAAAAGCTATGATTTTGTAATTGCTGAACACTGCTAACACAGAGCCAAGGCCTTTTCTACTTTTTGTACTGCCATGTAGACAAGGGAGTTGGCGGTGCACAGGAGACTGGGAGAAGACACAGCTGGAACAGGTGACCCAAACTGATCGAGGGGATATTCCCAAGCATATTGGCATCATGCTCAGTACATGAACTGGGAGGAAGAAGGAGGAAGGGGAGGACATTTGAAGTGATGGTATTTGTCTTCCTAAGTAACCATTGCTCGTGATGGAACCCKGTTCTCCTGAAGATGGCTGAACACCTGCCTGCCCATGGCACGCAGTGAGTTATTTCCATGTTTTTTTGCTTGTGTTCATGCACTTGCTTCCCCTATTAAATTGCCTTTATCTCAACCCCCAGTTCTCTACCTTTTACCCTTCTAACTCTGTCCCTGATCCTGCTGGTGAGGAGGGAGMGAGCATCTGCGTGGGGYTTGGCTGCTGGCTGGGCTTAACCCACAACCCCTGATGATCCAGCTCTGCTGGGTGCAGATCTGCACGTCCCTGCACATGCACACCGCCCTTCTCCCATCACACAGACAGTCTGTGAGCTCAGGTGATGAGAAGGGACAGGGCTAAGTATGACACTGCCAGGTTAAGCCCATCTTTCAAGCCTTTGCAGTATGCTAAACCTTCCCCTAAAGCATGTGATGTTGGGCCCGCAGCAATGCTGAAAATTACTATTATTTTAGAATAAAAAATAAAAGCATTTTTGTGAGTACTAAAATGTAGGTGAAAAGAAGCTAATGGCAGAATATAAGTGGGAGCTGGCACTGAATTAAAAAGGCATTTTTTTCTTCTGATGTTACTAGCATGCGATCCTAAGAATGTAGTATATTGTTAATGAAATTCTTTCAATAAAATTTAAATCTATCTCTCTGTAAATACTAATGTTTATATATTTTTCTATTTCTGTATTTAGTATTTCMTCATTCTTGTGGACCTTGCTTAAAATATGATTTGAGTTGTGCCTACTTCATACTTTTTACTACGAAGGATAAGCACCCATATTTCTCAAATTTTGTTTGAAGAATAAGTATGGGAAGAGTTGTTTAGAGTATTTCCATAAAAATTGACAATAGGAATTACTAAAGATCTGCTGTTACAAAATGATCTTATTATTATCTGTGTTATTCATTTTGACTTTATTGTCCTTCAGATGGAATTCAAAGAGCATTTGCCTTCCATGTTTAAAAGCYGCAGGTAAAGTTTTGTCAAAATTAAATTAAAACAGTAGTCCTTAAAAAACSCCCATCTTTTTGTTGGATTTGTCCCAGTATTATTCTTCAATTTATTTTAAAATAATCAAAGGGGGCAGAATAATTTGTTTATGAGTTGAAATAATATGACTTATTTGAGAATTGTGGGTATTTCCAGCCAGAGCAGATACTAGCAAAACAATGATAACTGTGTGTAAATTTCTTTTGTGGTGGATAACCAGTAATTTCTTCATAATATTTTGGCCATTTCTGGATCAGCAGTAAGGTTTTTATGATAAGAAAAGGACTTTGTCTAGTCATTAATTTAGATTTGTATATTTTTTGCGAGCAGGGAGTTACTCAAGATTCCCTTTCAATGTCTTCACACTGCAGAGGAGTTGAACCAGTGCCACTGATGCTGCATTGTGGAATATTCGACTAAGTCCTCAAAATTGCTTCTGTGGGCTGCCAGTCTATTGGCTATACGTAGGATTGACTGAAATTAGGGAGGGGTTTACAGGTAAACCTCCAAAAACTTGACAAAGGAAGTTTCCCCCCCTGTTTTYCCATGGTTACGCTTCTTGGTAATATTTTATGGAACACGAAAGTGTTGTTGTATTAACTTGCTTTGGTACAGCAGAGGGAAAGAGCAGTGGAGACTGACCATTCTGCATAGGCTGTGGTTTCAAAAACAAACATACATAGTAAGGGAAATCCTGAAAATTATCTCCACCTGGGATTGGAGACAATGTCAATAAGGAATACAAGAAATCTTGTGAYGGGATGAGCTTATCTAATTTAGTCCCTGGCTACCCAAAGGCTTTGTTGAGTGTGGCATGAAAATCACAGGCAATTACAAAGGTTACAATCCCTTACTAAATTATGGGAATTACACATACGTTTTCAACAGTTGCTTTTAGCTTTGGTCAAATGCTGATCAACCCCAACCACCACTGGTTAAATGAAATTCAATTTTAAAAATTTGTACTAGTGAAAATTTCCTYTGAGATATGAGTCACACAAAATTCTTCCTTCTTTCAATTAATTTTCTTAGGATTTTTTGGCCGAGCAAATGAAACAAAAATATTTATTTAATTCTAGGTAAATCCTTTCTTCTCCATCTTTCTTTGAGTTCCTAAACCCTTTCTAGTCTTCTCTCCATCTGACATTTACACACTTTGTTTATTTTCTGTGYGTGTTCTGTTTACATATTCTTTCTTATTCCTGTATTCCTTTCTGTGACCCTTTAGGCTTCCCATTTAATTTGCTGTTGTCTTTTGGTTTGTGTCATTCAAAATACATGCATAAATGTCTTTACCCTTATAATATATTAATGACAAAAAAAGAGAAAAGAAAAGTTAATAATTTATTTAATTAGGGGAAAATAGCATACTTTTTAGTCAGATTCACATAAATATGCATCATTTTAATTACTGGCCATGGATTTGGTTCTTGAATTGCCTCTTTACTGTCCAGTTTCTTTTTCCATTATCTCTTAACATCAGTTTTAATATTAACTTTTAAATGTATCTTTTTAGTAATGAAAGAAGAATGTTTTGACTGTATAACAAAAATGGATGCTGAAATGTGATCCAAATTTATAGTTGAGATTTACTGTACTAAAAAATTGAAGACGTCTGTCTCAGAATAAAGCACCTGAAAATATCTTGCTGTAGCAGACAAAAAAAAATGGAGAGCAGACAAAAAAAAAAATGGAGATCAAATAAAATTTAAACCCAACTTCTTACAAAAATGAAGATTGGTTCTTTAATTCAGAGCACTTGTCAAAGAGAAGAATATAATTTTAAGAAGCTCCAAGCAGTTTTGAAATAATTAACAAGGCTGTTGTGCAAGTTGTTCCTAGGGTTGTTCCTAGGGTTACATTTGTGTTGCTGGGAATACACTTGTGAGAAGCACTTTAATGGCATATTCATAGAAAAAAAGTTACTATGGATTAGCAAATTTAATGCAACTTAATTCAAATCAAGAGAAGTAAAGTTACCTTCAGCCTTTCCATGAGCTTTCTTGTGAGATAGATCAACCTGTTAAGCTGCTCCGTCACCTTTGTGTGTGTTGCAAGGACTGCTAGTAATATTTGTGGGAAACTGACACTTTTGTAAGTGCACAAGCCAAATGAACTGACTGCTCTTGTCAAAACAATCAAGCAAACCTATCATCCATCCTCMAGATGGAAGACCTGAAACCAAAATTGGTTTGAGAAGGTAAACAACTACATTAAAAGGGAGGAAAAGGCTTCCATCTCAGCTGAAACCCTAATCACTATCTTGTCATCACAGAAACATCAGATCAGCCTGGGAGACTGTAACACACGGCTCTCCCACATGCGAAATTGCATCAGTGSTTAGCATTTCTTACCTATGATATTTTGGATGTGGTATAAATTTAAGAAAACGTCTTTCCATCTGTCTTTACAAATAAAATGTGTTGACAGGAAAAAAAAAAAGTTGCTTGTAAATTCCTCAAGTTTTTTAAAAACTATTAAAACAAGCAGATAAAATGAAGTTTACCTGAGTATTAAAGACTTTTAAGGCCTGACCTCCATTTCACTATTACTTCTTATGTTCTTCAGTTCATGTAACTTTTTCTAATTGAATAGATATTGCAAAAGGTTATACCATTAAAATGCATGGCTAGTTTATTTGACGTATAATCATTTAAAATTCAAAACATTTAATTTCAAAGTGTGATATCCTTAGTTTTTCCAGTCTTCATACAGGTTACTTTAATCCAGGAGGCAGGCTAACATTTCTTCTAGTGGCTGTGGAAGACCCTGAAACATCAAATTACRTTGGTCATAAAAGTATTATGTTCTCAACAAAACTGTGGAACTTTAGCCTGGACTGCTTCATGCTCAGCTGGTTACAATGCCTGTGAAGGACTGGTTTCATAATGACCATAAAACTGAAGTTTTGGAACTTTTCATTGAGCTGGACGACTTAAGGGAGCATACAGAGCAGCATTTTTGGTACAACAGGGCCAAGCTGAAATGTTTTTAAAAGGTTGCATGAAGTGAGTCATAGCTGCTGAATGTAAGCTTATCTAATTGTACCTTAATATTTCATTTGTTAAAAGAGTGTTTCTTAATAATATGGTTTTCCAGTTCAGGGAATTTGAAGGGCACAGGTACTAATACCAGGCAAAAGCAATTATCACATTAGATGCTTTTAAGGAGTATATGAAAAATTTGGTTTGGAAACTACAGGCTGGGTTAGTTCTTTTCTCTCCCCCCACCTCCCTTTTTTTTTTCTTTTTAACAGGAAATACTGCTTGTGTTTAGTGATAGCTGATTACTCTTGGGCAAGAAATATTGTTAATGTTGTAAAATGAAAATTTTCCTCACTATGTGTTTTTAAAGTGTATATTAACCAAATTATTATATTAGCTGTTTAAAGAGTACCCTAGTCCTCTATATAAAATATATCTATTTGACCCCTAAATTTTTTCCCATATAGATCTCCTATCGTTCTTGTATAACTGCCTAGTGAGGATACTGCCATTCATTCCTAATACTAATATGAGAATATCAGAAAGAATTCTGAAGGCATGAGAAATATATTTGTTCATGAACCAGGTCTGTAGTTTTATATTTACAGAGCATTAATATCCTTGAAATTTTACYTATTAAAAGGTTTTCATTTCAAGAAAAATATCATGCTATGGTATCATGTTCATATCATATCATGTTATCATGTTCTGAGTCTCTAACATACTTTATGTGAATTTTTGTTTATGTAACAAATTCTGAGCATCACTTTTTGGATTGTACTTATGGTAATGGTGGAAGTTTTAACTGCTGACACAAGAGTGGGGATAGTCTTAATGTCTCCTTTTGTAATTCAGTTATATAACATTTCAAGGATGCAGACTGGTAATTAACTTCATGATACTGTAGTTTTGTMTAAGGAACACTAATTTTATTGTAATTATACTTTATAATTCTAATAACATTTATGATTCCATTATGACTTGGTTAAGGAACTTCACCACTAGACTGAGAGATGAATTGGGGAGAAATTACAATTTTAAACAATTTAGACATCCGTAATACTCGTTATACTCAATCATTACTATCTGTGGTGCCAGACTAGGCTAAATGTGGATTAAAAGTRTTGTTGGGGTTTATGGTTGGTTTACTGATGCCCCAACCAAAGCATAAAGGGAGAGTATGAYAAGACAGTGCAGCACTGAAAGACAGTTTTAACACAAGACTAAAATCTGACTTTAATTGATGGCATTTATCAATCTTTTTCATCACATGACTTCAAAGGGAGCTTTGCACTGAGTGATTAAATGGCTTCTTGCCACAAATCAGTAAATGAATCAGTTTAATTGTCTTTAGCCTAATCTCTGGGTCTTGAATCATATTTGATTTTCTGTGTCTGTTTTTTCTGCACTGGAAAGTTTTTCAGAATTCCCTAGTCAGTGCATGCTATGGACATTAAAAAGACTCAGTTTTCTAATTTTCTTTCATTAAAACATTTGTCAACTCACATCAGCAGTGGCCATCAGAAGCAGATCCTCTGCATGCTTCCATTCTGCTGCTTGACATCAAGTTTATGGTTATGCTTCTTCAAACCCAGAAATTCTTCAAGATAAAAATTGCATGCCTTAAATGTATATGAGAAAATACCAACCTCTTTCTTTTCAAGTATCCTGGCAGTTTGACTATGACTGTATAAAGGGTGACTGAACTGCTGATTAAGCTGAGCTGTGAACAATCTTAGAGATGAGGACAAATGTTCTGGCTCGAGAGAGGGAGTAATATAGCTGAATATAAGTGATTATTTTAAGGTTTCATTTTATGGACCAGGGACTGGACATTTTCCTGCTGATCTAGTCAGAATCTGTCTTTAAAAATTCTGAAATGGGAATAAAGAGGGTATGAAAATAATACCTTATGCAAAAGATACTAAGATTCAGCCTCAAACTTCAGTCTAAATGATTAGTGCTCTTTCACGTTCCCATACCTCTATGCCATAAAATGTGACATAAAGGAGAAAGGAAAAAATTACTAAAAAATTATTATTTTAATCTGAAATTAAGGAGAATTTGGTGGGTCCTGAGACAGGAGAAAGATGGCGTATCGGTTTTCCTACTTTGATTTTTTTTTTTTTGTCTTATTTATTTTGTCTTATTATTCTGAAAACAGGGATATTTTTGGAATTTATCATCACTATCATATTTTTTAAAACCTAAAAAGTCAACAAGTTATGTGATGCTACCACGCTGCTGTGACCAAGAACTTAGGAAGAAATTAATTTTAAAAGCTTTTTATAAGTATCAACACTTCATAATTGAAATATTTTGATCTTTTCTTTTCTCAAGAGAAGTCTTAGTTCTGAAAATATAATACAAAATGCAGATACAGAAGGTAYGAAACACTGTAATTTTGGTGATGAAGATAGGTGTTTTTATTCCAGGTTTTTGCGTRTTAGTATTTTTAGTTACTGAAAGTCAAAACTAGGAAAGTAATGACAACATRTTATGATGATTAAGATGTGATAACTGGACCTAGAAAATGCATTACAATATAAGGTAAGGCAAAATCATATCCAAGGCAAATGTCTAAGGTAGTAAATTCTGAGAATTAAATTTAGCAAGTAAGTGAAAAAAATTAACATGAAAACAAATAATAGCTTTTCTCATACTTTCATTCTCTGTCTGTTTTTATGTTTGCCTCATTATCAGCTTTCAATGTGGTGTTTAATACTGAGACAGCATCTATAATGAATTATTTTTTAAAAAAATAACTTACATACCATCTGCTGACCAGATTTTTTTATGTGAATGGTGGACTGTTGACCTCAGAATTTACTGTCCTGTGACAAAAAWAGTGACAACATCCACTAAGTCCAACTCTTAAAAAGTAAACTGTCCTCAAGAATATGTAATATACACCAGCCTTCCAAAGATGGATCWAAAAATCTGGCAAAGCTGCTGCAAAAACATGCAATATTCTGGAACAGAAGTAGCAGGTGGAGTTTATAACTCCAAAATAAGAAYTTTTTCAAAGGCAAGGATTGTTATTTAACACATCCCATACTAATATCACATATCGTGACAGGATGTATAGTCAAAAGAGGGTGACCTRAATTTTGAAAAAGTGATATTGATTTCAAAATGTATCAGGTTTTTTGTCATGTGCCGTGCCAAAAAGGCTTGTTTTGAGCATTTAGATTACTCTCTGGAACACTATAAAACCCAGAAAGGCTGTAGATACAAAAAAAAAAAAAAAAAAAAAAAGTATTTTTGCCAAGAGAGAAATTGTCTAAAATTTCTCCACTAAAGTAAATATTCTAATTTGAACTTATTTTCAGTGTTTATTTCCTTTTAGCACTTCAAACCAGCCACCTAGTTGAATTTCTTCAAGCAATAACTAGATGACGAAGGTACTTTATGAMTTGCCTGAGTTAATAATTATTGTTGTTTGCAACTGTCATGATTATATTGTGCATAACACTGAATCAGCAATTTGTCCTCTGCTGGCAGGTTAGMGGGAGTATAATATATGCAGAACTACAGATGAGTTTTAACCCGTGTCAGTGCCCCATGCTTTGAGACTGTGACCTAAATTGGATTCTCAAGGTTTTAAACCTTGTAGAGTTATCTAGTATGTATTTATAGAGGTATGCATATATGTATTTATCTGTTTATTTTGGGATAACTCCCATTTGTGTTTTTCTCCTAAGTAAAATGAATCAGATTTGGTTTGAGTAATAACTCATTACTCTGAACATGAAGATGCTCTGTAGGCAAACTGATTGGCATAATAAATACGGTACACAGATTGCAATGGTCACAAGGACCTGTGGCCCAAGTGAGGTTCGGTAGGAGACATGGGAAGAAGGAAAATAGTTCTGTGGCTCAAGYAGGRGCCAAAGGTCAGTGGAAACTATCARGCATRTTGTACTCTAACTTTTTGTCTTGGGTTATGTAACYAAAAAAAAAAGTGTAKTMTCTTTCATCTCTTGAAAGCAGCTGGGGACATGTTTATCTCTTATAAACATCTCCTCCAGTGGGGAGGGGGCRGGTGCCTTCTGATAATGGGCCARCTGTTAAAACCAGGTGGAGCAATTTCCTTATCTCTTCCAKGGCCCATCCTCCTTCCAGGGGGATATCTTCTGTTAATGGGCCMKTAAGGCTCAYCAATGACATGACACATTACATCATCCCATTGTGRGATGCACCAC
>QVAJ01000005.1:7868526-7898242 GCA_003546035.1 Mixornis gularis | reverse complement strand
TKTTTGKTTKGTTTGYTTGKTTTTTGTACTACTACATTTRTAGTCTTAATATTTCTAGTAAAGAACTGTTATTCCTATTCCCAAATCTTTTCCTGAAAAGCCTTTAATTGCAAAATTATAATAATTTAGAARGTGGGGGGGTTTACATTCTCCATKCCAAGGAAAACTCCAGCTTTCCCTGGCAAATACCTGTCTTCCCAAACCAAGACACTTTTGTAGCTCAAAGAACTAAGAGAAGATTCTGTGGTGAATGTAGTTCTGTGATTCTGTGGTTTTCTTCATACTATGGCAGCTGGAGGAAGCTCCATGACTCCTGTAGTTGTGATGGAATTAGAGAAATGAACACTGTGCTAAGTACTGAGGCAGTCCTCATTCCCTGCAATGCTCCTCTGCAGCCCAAAGGGCTGAGAGATATTGTCAAACATTTCCATATTTGTGTGTGTTCACTTTACCCTACCAGAGAGTCCCTGGTTTCAACAGTCAACCAGCAACTGAGGTGAGGCTGAGGGGGCAGTAATCTCAGAGAGGTTATTAGGTTCCTGATTTCTATGAATTTCTCAGAGGTTTCCATGGTGTCACCCACTATTTGCCCTTGCGCATGGGAATTATTTATCCACGGTGTAGTATTTTAGACCACATATGCTTTCCAGAATGTTTAACCTATCTTTTATTTTATATCTGCATAAGATTTTGTCTGTTTTGCTTGGTGTTATCGATCTCCATTTCCACTTTTGTCATCCTAATTTAAATCCTAAATGTTCTTAGTCCTGGTATATTTGTTCACGTCCTGTTCACAATATTAGTTTTGGGAAAGCTGTTCTGAAACACTAAAAGACAAGTTTGAAAGGCTTCCTTATGGCATAAAGTTAAATATAGCAAACAAACTCAAATGCAAGAATGAAAGTACTTTTATGGCTTAATTGTCTCATTAAAGTTTGCTATGAGCTGTGAAATTCTGACTTTCTGCAAATGTCTTTGAAGATACTATTTTCATTAATCATGCAGYAGCCTTTAATAGAATGAATTGATTAAGGGAATATTTGGCAAAGTAATASATTTTATACTATGTAAAAATTCAATTTTCCTTAGTCAGCTACAACCATAAGTGCTGAGAGCACTTCATCTATCCCACAGATACTTGAATAAAGGAAAACACAGATCTTTCAAATACCTTAGAATCTCAGTTTGAGAACTTAATGTGAAACTTCCATCTGGAAATTGCAAGGCCAGATGGTTGTATAAATCCCAGCAGAAAATATACATCTGTCATTTTTTTTTTATAACTAGTTCTATTTGAAGAAGGATTTATTTAATCAGCTTGGCACATCATTTAGCATGTCAATCGTACATTGTGTAGCCCTCAGCTCTCTTTGTACCAAGTCCTCTTTCATTTGTAGAATGCAGTAGAGGTAATCATTTCTCTAACCAGATGCAGGATGACTGCTGATTTAAGTTGTTTATGCACAAACATGATGAAGAAACACAGATGAATATAACCGAGTAAATTCTTTTAATAAAGATTCTTGCCATCGAGTGTACTTAGCTTATAAATTTACCTGTCACAMCTCTGCTTTTCATCATGAAAAAGACATTCTCTAGAAAAATCTTTAGCAGGGTAGTGGAAATAAGCATATTGACTTAATGGAAATTTGCTTTGGAGTCCTATACTACTTCAATAATCTAAAGGAACAAAAATTATTTTTGCAATTGGAAATCCACAGTCTATCAAAAGTAGAATTTATGGAGACATCTGATAGACTGTCTTCCTAAGAATCCTGTAAGCCAGTACCTTAGAATAGGATGCCAGTATCTATACTAGTGGGGATTAGCACAAGGCATGTGAACCTTAATGTGGATCTTCTTATTATGTACATGACAAGTYACTGAACAGAACATCTGTCTTTGTTCAGGTTTACACTTACATCAGGTAAACTCTCACATACATYCATACATCATGTTCTGTTTTACACACTTAGTGGAATTTGGACTAGCTGTCCTTTAAAAATTATGTTTGAGCAAGATATTATAGCCCACTCTACCCAACAATTTCCTTTTGATGTATTTCATTGACACAGATTTAATCTGAAGACTAGAGAAACGTGATTCAACTACTTTCTCCTCTTTGCCTTTCACTGCAACACACAATCATCTAGTCGGGTCCCTGCCTGAGAAAGAATGGGGAGGTGATGTAACACTCTGTACAAGAAATGTGTACTTCAGAGCTACTTTTCAGCATTTTAGTCTGGATCAGCATATTTGAAACTAATCTCCCAGTTGCATCTTATTATAATTTTTGCTTGGTTCACATCTGAGAACTTGTGAAGCAGAACCGATGTTTTATTTCAATGAAAAGAAAACCAAAAATGCCAGCCAGGAATGCAGAAATCCAGAAAAACCTCAAATCCAGAATGGATCATTGGACAAGACTGAAACTTACTTAAAGTTATTTCTTCCTCCYTGAAATTTATATAAAAATAATTTCCTCTTCAATAGAAACTATTTTTATTTACATATTTGCTCCAACTACTGGGACACATTCTTTTTTAGTCTAGATGTAAATTTACCTTTAGCTTGGGAAGCTATTTTTGCAGCTATTCTTCCTGGAGAGGGCAARTATTTATTGACCTCATAGAGAAAAATTTGTCTTCACTAGAAATWTTTCAGAAAACTCTACTGTGTTTTTTTTTATTCCTAGTATTTCTCTAAACTAAATATAACAAAGATGACACACACGACTAGTTTCATTTATAAGTTTTTTCTATGAAAAAAGTGTCACTATATAACAAAACCAGGTCCCTGCACACAAATCRTTCTTGGTTTTAAGTTCACATCTTTTCAGTCTTTATTAGGGTAATAATCAAAAACATAGAATTATTTGAAAATATACTAGCATGAATTTAATGTTGTTAGGAAAATAAAACCTGTGSATGGATTGAATATTTTTGATCAGTGGGTGACTGTGCTGTCTTTTGAGCCATAACCATTAAGTCACCAACATCACACAAGAATATTGAAATTTGTGTTTTGATTTTATTCYCCCCAAGATGATTTTGGAGATGTCAGTGCAGTAGTAGATGAAAAGAATGAACTGCAACTCAGGATCAAAATCTGCCAATGCATTTAATTGCATCAGATGGCTGAAACTTCCCAAGGAATACTGGCAGATCTGCTCAGTGGCTTGATTTTTAGAGGAGGATGTTCACTAGGAACTGATAGTACACAATGTACTGTCTATAATGAAAGCAAATTATGTAATGTGTATGTGAATTGCCAAGTTTATTCTCACAAATAGGCTTAAATTGAAAAAAATTGTTGTTTATTATTGCAAATATTTTAATGAGATTCTCCTGTCAGGAGACAGAAATAGCTAACTTTAAATTATTCAGTACAATTACAGATCTTCCATTTAATAGCACACAGAGTAGCCCTTTTAATGATAAAAGTCTTAACCTGCAAACCAAGCCAAAGCTTTCAAATTATCTCTCTCCTTATTTCATTTGTTCTAATCCGATGAAAATGGAAAAAATCAGTTCCAAATACATTGTACTAATGTCAGTGAACAGAATGAGCAAGCAATTAGAACATTAAACTAACTATTATTTTCAGAAAATTAGTTAAAATTCAGAATACGGGTACTGGCAGTCCTCTGCCACGTGACGTCTATGGTTCTGAATGTCACAGTACAAATTTCAAGTCTGTTAGATGAGGCAGCCCTGAGCAGTTCTCTGTGCTGMCATTGTCTGGATGTTTCCACTTATAACTCTAGACTTAAAGCACTGAATCTTAATGTAATTTTGGAAAAGTATTTACCACTTCTCCCATTTTTGATTCCTTCAAATTGTAGCAAAAACCTTTAGAGATGCAGTTCCTGTCACTCTTCAAGTGTCTCACCAATTCCCATACCTATCAGTTTAATCCCACTGGAAGGAGTATCTTAACACACCTGACAGCAATTTTTTAAACATGAAGTAACCTGACTTTAGGGACCATGTCACTCAGAGAGATAGAGTGCCTTGTCATGTAACATAATATCCATTTTTGTAATAGGAGATGTCTATGGATAAAATAATACAAGTCTATGGATAAAGTAATACATTTACTTCTAATTTTGCTGTAGTGAAGCAAATTGTAAAAAAATAATATGCTTTGTAAGATGTTCTTTCAAAACTGTCTAAAGATTCACTGATAAATTCTTTTATTATACTGTAAGCAAATATGAAATGAAGAGAGGTTTAAATAGTTACAAATYTGTTCTTTTTTAAATGAACATCATGCACAAAAGCTGAATGTCATGTTTATATTCATATATCTATTATTATCTCCAACTTTTATGAGTACTGCTGATTTTAAAAGATCTTGTGACAAGAAACACTGTCATTATTTCCCAATCTCTTTGAACTTCAACAACTTGTGAATGCTAACACTGGTCTCCTGCTTGTCATTCTGAACAACTGCTGCCAACTTAAACTCATCAGTCATGTCACTTAGGTCATTGAACAATTTTCTGAAGGTAACAAGTCAATCCTAATACCAAGTCTAGTGTTGGTTCATACGTGCCATTCTATTTGTGAGTTTATTTTCATGCTGGAGAACATGGGTTTAAACAGAGCCTATTTTTTATATCTAATATGTAACTTATATGAGTGTTGATTTAATCAAGTGTTCCTCTGCAGTAGTCAAGGTTTTTTGCCATTGAAAGTATAAACATATATTAAAAGCAATTCTTTTTTCCCTTATCCAGAAATGGCATTAATCAACCTCAGTTGTTTAAAGRCAATAAACTCAGTGGTCCTGCTGAATTAAAACAGCTGTGGTTCCTGTTCATGCTAGAGTAAAGCAAGTTCAGATTAATACATTGATTCMTAAGAGCAAGGGAATGAAAGGCTGATATGGGTATATTATGCAAAAAGCTTGTAGCAGTGAAGCAGGATGTCGAATCACCGTTGTTCAAGCACACTTTCTTTTTCACTGGAAGTCAAATGTAAGTCAAGATATAAATCTGCGAGACTGTCTCTTTCCAACAAATGAAAGAAAGCACTAATGCAACTGTTCTCTGAGCTGACCTGAAATGAGAACTGAACCTTGGTCTCTAATTACCATCTCCTTTTTTGGACAGGTAACCTGAGGTATTTCTTTTCAGATATGCTATTGACTGTGACTTTAATCTGGCATTCATAATCCTGATCATCAGAGGCRGTGGCAGGGTTAACTAGGGTTAACAGCTTTCCTAGAACACATTGCAGCAAAAAGGCAATCTGTGTTTCACTTTTGCAAAGTATTGCTTCTATCATATCAGGTCTCTAATTTGTGTGATCTGTACTGACTTCTTCCTCACTAAATGATAGTCAGAAGCAGATTGCAAGGCACAGAGCAAAGTACTCCTGACACCAGCTGTGTGAAGGGGTGCCTGTGGTCCCACCTTTCAAAATGCCTTCAGACTGTTTTGTGCTGTGGAAAGATCATTTCTGGCAGCCATACAGAAACATGTTTAGAATCAAGAAGCAGAAAAGGCTAAAGGAAAACAAGAGAAAGAAACTTGTTTTGAGGGATTCCAAAACATTCACAACATGTGGCAGGCAATAATGGCTTCATCCTTAACATGCTGTGTTCATATTTARTTTGCTATTGGGTTGTAGATGCATTTCCAGCTCAGGCATTTTGTCTTCAGACAAATTATCTGTTACTTGTATGCATAATTTTTGAATAGCTACAATTTCTCTGCAGAACCTAGAATTCCAGTGTCCATTCAAGTACTCTGTAGCATCAGTGTCAGCTGACAGTTCTACAGTGGTGGCACAGAGACACTTAAAGCCTAATCATCTTTTTATGAGCAATCCTTTGGTTGTTTTTAGTGTGAAGTAGTTTTGGGAAACACATTTTCTTAACACATCTATTAGACCAGTTTCAAAAACCAGACGGAAGTCAAATAGGAGGAATTTAAATGCAATACATATCACTCAGATAATTAAGAAAAAACTATGTCAGCAAAATTAAAGAACTTATTTTGGATTTATTTCAGATCTGATCATCTTGATTCTTCAAGGTTATTAGGACTTAATTTCTAAATAATAAAGGTCATCTCAGAGTCCATTATTTAATATCTGAAGTTAGAACTGTTTTTCCCCATAGGTGTAGCTTTATTTATATACCATATCAYCTACCAAGTCAGTCAATTCCATAATTTCTTTTTTCCAGTTTATAAGAAGCATTTATTTTTATTACTGTTYCTTCATTTTTCATTAGTTTATCTAAATTGTTTAGGAATATATTACACAATAGGAACTTTGATACAGTGAATTGTCAAAGACCCTCATCTAAAATAAAGACAKTTTTCCTGCTGTCTTTGACTTACTTCTTAATTACATATTTATCCCAGGATCTTCCCTTCTGCCTACTGTCTTAGAAATTTCCCAAGGAGGAACTGAAGGATTAGGAACACCTTGGAAAAATCATTTGGAGCTTCAAGTAGACAAGATTTTTCTGATGAATGTTTCCTCAACATAAGACGCCTGACCAAGAGATACAAAATAATAGTCTCCACTGTAAATGGAGTAAGTCTGTGTTTTARGAAATTTGTGCATGGACCATGATAAGTCAGGAATGCTAGAGTATTTTGATTATTTCTTGCCAGTAATTCATATTATATTGTAGCAATTCTGTGGCCATGTAAGTATTAAAAAGGGATGAGATTTTAATAGCTTTGATTTGACAGAGGGTTTGCAAAAAAGGAGAATGCAAAAAAAGAAAAAAGGTCATCAGAATTTATTTAAATGCTGCAGAAAAGCTTAGAAAATGCTTAAAGAATATTGAGGCAGGGCAWGGGGTGAAGGAAGGTTCATTTAAGGAACACTTGCTTTGAAAATTGCACATGGGAACTTTCCTCAGGCCCTRTGTTTTTCTCTGGMMATGTCAAGTGAGGTGCAACAAGGAAAATTAATATAAACAATTGATTTCGGCTGAAAAGATAAGTGGTCCATAACACTGTTTCAGCTTTGCTGGTTGGATTTGTTTTAATTTCTTTTCTTTATTTTGCTTTATTCAGGAGATTTTGTTTCTTGTGCTTGCTTAACTTTGGTCATGAGGCAWTTTTTGTTTTCAATTAAAGGCAATACTATTATTTTCTTGAAWTATAGGAAGTCTATATGTTGCATAAAATATGACGTTTTGTCAGGGCAAGATTTGTCAGCACTCAACRAAGCAGAAAATACTTGTCAGGAGAGGTTCCTGCTTCTAAAATCTTAGCATCATCTTTAATGTAATAGAATTGCATGACATTCCTTTGGAGTTCCAAAAAGTTTTCATCTCRAGTAAGAACAACTTAAATGGATGAATGCTGTTTTGAATTTTTACCCTTTTTAGCTTAATTTTCTCCATGAAATGTTTAATTTTCCTATGAAACTTGCACAATTTAGATGCAATTTTCCTTTTCCCAGTGTTTATTCTTTATTTCAGATAAAAAAATCAACATAAAATGCATCTGAGGGAAAAAGTATTTGCTGCACACTGTTCAAGAATTTTCAGTTTACTGCTAAAATGAAGCTCACGAACAGCTTTGAAGTAGCAGGTTTTCCTTTTTTCATGAAACCAGACTTTTCTACTGGATCCATAATTTCTAAAAAAATTGCAAYATCTAATTGCATGATTTTCTTCTAGAAAAGTCTATGAATACTCTTAGAGTAGTCTAAGTTCTAACAAAGTACTTGGTGAAAAAATAAATTTTATCTGATTTGTGCAAAATTTTATTTGAACTGCACATTTTTACTTGCTGCTGCTGCTACTACCTCCAAGTAAAAAATCAGTCTAAACAATTACATTTTACAGAATTAYATTTTCGGAAAAGATGTTTATAAAGTGTGTTGAAAACTTTTATTTTCTTGTTATTTTCCTTACTTTGTAATCGTCAATTTTATGTACAATAAGCATAAAATTATTCCTACAAACTAAATGAAATAAAATTTTATAGGGTGTGATACCTAGTCTGCCGAACTTAAGAAAAATTTCAATTATGTTCTAGTGCTTATGTTTTACTTCACAACTTATCTTTTGCAAGAACTAGCAGTGAGAGTACTTACCTGAAATTGTGCAATAATACATAGTATGTGTTTAATTAGACATAAAAGGACAACTTCATTTGAAAACCTTCCTCTTTGGGTCATTGATGGAGGTTTTGCCTTTTTACAACTCTGTAGACAATAATTGTTTGTGCTTTGCAATTCTCTGGAGATTACTGTTTTAATCTTTTTAAATACCTTTCCTGTGTTTTAATTATTTTTATGACAATGGAGCACAGATGGTCCTTTAGAAAGTGTTTGGTTCAGAGCATTTTAGAAGGAGATGTGATTATTACTACACTTTTTTCCTGTGGCTATCCCTATCACGTTGTCAATTCCTTCTGAACTAACTCACACATATACAAGCTTGATTATTTTTGCTTATTTGTTTGAGTCAGTCAGTGATGTGAAAAAGTTGCATTTCCAAAGTCTGACAAGACTCATATTAATTTGGGTGTCATATTTTGTGTAATATCAAAGCAGAGCTGACTAAACAAACCTTAACCTTAATAAAAAGAAGGCCASAACCAGAAATTGTGTGAAAAGTGAGATAAGCTCTTCACACATATCCGTGAAACTGAATCTGTGAGAGTGAATGAACAAGGTAAATGGCTTTAAGGTCTTTGATCTTTGTTCCAATTCTTTTCTCACAGACATTTCTGGGTGCAGGTTACTGAGGTGAGTTAATTGAAACCTCCCTTGAGAGGAGAATACTGTGCATKCACAGGTGAATGGCACAAAACAAGTTATGCAAGGTGGAAATTCTTTGGCTGTCTATGAAGAAAATACATCAGGGCAATCCCAAGCAAAAGTACAARATGCAAGGAATATGGATTGAGATTAGCCCTGTGGAGAAAATCTTGTGAAGGTTAACAGAGGAAAAGCTCAACATRTCTTGKCAATGTATGCTTGTTGCCCAGAAGGCCAAAACCAATGTGGACTGCATGACAAATGGTGTGACTGGCAGGTGGGTGAGGTGATTCTCCTCCTCTACTCTGCCCTAGTGAGACCCCACCTGGAGTGCTCTGTCCAGCTCTGGGGTCCCCACACATGGAAGATGTGGGCCCGTCGCAATGAACCCATAAAGAGGCACTAAATTGATGCAGAACTGGAACACTGGAACACCGCTTAGTGAAGACAGGCTGAGACAATTGGGGTTGTTCAGGCTCAAGGGAGACCTTAGAGAAGCCTTCTCATACATMAAGCATAAAGGAGGCTGAAAAGAAAGCTGGACAGGGACAGGGACTTTTGAAAAGGGCATATAGTGACAGGACAAATGCGAATGGATTTAATATGAAGGAGGGTATGTTTAGATTAGATTTTAGGAAGAAATTCTTTACTGCGTGCATACCACATGCGTGGAAGTGTTCAAGACCAGGCTGGATGAGTCTCCAAGTAACCTGGTCTAGTGGACAGGACACTGACCATGGCAGGAGGCTTGGAACTAAATGATCTTTAAGGTCCCTTCTCACTCTAACTATTCTATGATTCGTGATCTATTACATCAGCAGTTACAAATCTTTTCAGTTATGATTCAAATGGTGTTTGCACAAAATAGGTATTCACATAGAATTTTTTTGTTATTGTTGCAGCCRAAACTCATGTGGAATGTGTACAGTGAAATTATCTATGAGGGAAATATGAAATATTATTTCTAACAAAGTCTCTATTTTTTTTTTATGCCTGGAAATTAACTTCACAAATTTAAAGTACCTGAATATTTTAATCTTCTTTCTTTTAACTTGCAGTTGATAAGCAGCTGGCAGAGAATAAGCTAGTGCTATAGTCTGCATACATTGTGCCATGAATACTCTCTATACACCATAAAGAGCTTAMTGCATTCTCCTTGGTAGTTAAACCACACATTGGGAAATGGCTTTTATGGAGCTGATAATGCAATGCCTGGGAATTAGATAGTTGAACAGAATTGAACCGTAAATTCCTTTGATGAYAACATGCATTCCTGAATCAAAATCCAGGTATTTCCTCACAATTTTCTGTGTTTTGTTTCCCCCCCAATGGATATCCAAACAGAATGTTTCTACAATATTCAGTGAATCTAAACTCTGACTGTTATTGTGAGAAATATTTCTGATGTTTTCTTGGAGGAATGGATGGRTATGCCAGAAGAATTAGCCTTCTACAGCAGGAAGACAGGTGTACAAGCCATGTAAAATTACTGACACTTTACTTTGGACATGAAGAGCATAATTTAGAAAGTGTTTATAAATGATTCATTCATTTAGGGAACATTCCCTGTCATCATCATAATAATTATTTTCCCATCATCTTTAAATGATTGAGGACAATGTCTTCTCTCAGCTACCATTTTCCCCTTCTCATTTTTGCAACAGTCAGTAGCAATACCAGATCTAATCTGTCAGTCTTTGAAAAACACTCCTACTTTGATATGAAAGATCATCTGTTGTACAAAATAAAGAGGACCTATTGTGTGGTGGCTGTTGCCTGTATTTTGAAAGTGCCACATGAATCCAGAATGGATAGCTAGAAAGACACAAAATAACAAGAGACATTTCAGACACTTCAGCTTTTGAAACAACATCTTGTACTTCTGCAGTACTGACCCTATGTATTAGAGAAATTTGAAAAGGGATATGTTACTATGTGAATTAGTAATGATAAAATTTATGGTTTCATATGTGCCTAACCTCTTCCAACAGAACATTGCTCTCAGAAAATAGCTTACTGGAATTCCCAGAAATTCAATGAAAAATGAATAATTTCATTGCTGATAGTCTGGGGAACTGTTCCTCCTCCAGACTGTCTTTAACACATTCACATATTTTTTTAGTTCTTTGTAAACAGAGAAGAATTCAGTAGTAGGAATTTTCCACATTCATTCAAACAATTGTTTGCAATATTATATTTAAATGCATGAATTTTTTGTTGAGTATATTTAAGARTTCTTTAGAGCATCCACTCTTAGGCTTTCATACTCAGTCGATCTCTTCTTGTTTTGTCTAAATTTCTTAGTCTACTATACTTACTAGTTAACACAAAACAAATTATCATAATTTYAAAACATCTCTTTTTTCCTGAATTGTGTCATAATGTTATGGATATTGTAACATCATGTTCTATCAATAAATAAATTGGAAATAATTGATTTAATAAGATGAAGTAGATTCTAGCAGCATTAATAATCTAATAAATTCTGCTTTCATATTTATCGTACCATGCTCTCGCACTTGATCTACAGGATTAACCATCATCCTCTGGAAGAAGAATARCTTAGACTGAAGGAGAATACGTTTAACTTGACCTTAAAAATAAATTCTTTACTCTGATGTTGGTGAGACTCTGGAAYAGGTTGCCCAGAGTTATGGATTCCTCATCCCTGGAACAGTTTTAATGGGGCCTTGAGCAACTTGGTCTAGTGGAAGGTGTCCCTCCCATGGCAGGGGGCTGTCAGTATGTGATCTTCAAAGTCCCTTCCAATCCAAACCATTCTGTGATTCTATGAAATAGAATAGTGGGTTTATGACTGGATAAAAGATAGAAGAGCAGTGGAGTCAAGAACTAAGAAACCTACCCATTACTATTGAACTTCAATTGTGTTGCTAAAGGACAGTTATTGCAGAAGAGACACACAAAGGTTTGTAGAATGTATTTGCAGAATAGCTGTGGCTGAGTATATATGAATGCATATCTCACACCTTCTAATCAAAGGCTGGGTCTTGCTCTGTGCTTTGATATCAAAATATCTACACAGAGCCTCTCAGTGAACCTCTTATACAGCAAAGGGACCAAAATTGCCTCTTTTTTTTTCTTTACAAGGCAGTGTTTCTTCTGTTCCTCATTTTTTTTCTGTATAGRTGCTTCCCACAATTCACATTCTGATGTCTGTTTTATATCCATCTTGCCCTGCTTCCCAGGACTCTCTGTAAATAACCCTGAAGGGCTGCAGTCCTTGGTATGAAAGATTTCAGAAGGCTCTGCTGAGACATCCTCTCAGGGGCCAAAAAGGCCAGTCTTCTCAGCCGGGAAAGTGTCTCTTTCAATCAGTCACCCTTACATCCATTAGTTACCTCTTGCCTTTTAGCAGAAAAGGTATTTCCTGAGTAATTTCGGGAAAAGTAAAGTTTAATCTTTGCTCTGTAATAATGGAGAAAATATTTCTTGTTCACTATTGCTTCTGGGAGAGTACACTCAGAAGAAAGCAGTCAAGCTTTGGTACAAAGYGAGATGTCTTTATGAAACTGCATTCAAAGTAACTTGAATGGAGATTTGTCTGAGAAAATCACTCCATTTTTAATTCTGAAGTTCTTCAGACAATATCTAATTTAAAAGGGGAAGTGGAGGGGGAAGCAATAAGAACAGAAAGTTTCTGAGGAAACAGCGGCAGCATTTGGCCCAAATCTACATGTGCCTAGCATAAGTAGTCTTATTAGGAAACTACATGCTTAAATCTAAAAGTTTTCTCAAAAAACTCACTGAGCTGGGGGCAGTCTGTGCTTTGCATTTGCAGGAAATTCTGGAGTTACTTTCATTTTATAATAAAACAAAGCCCAAGGGAGGCACCTCTCTTATACCACTGTGAATGTGGAACTTCYTTTCCTGGCAAAATTCTATTGAAGAACTGCATAAAATGCTGCAGTTCATGTCTTTAACAGACTTGGAAAGAGCTTGAAGTTCAGGAACTGAGTTAACTGCAGGTATACCAATTTCGTCTCTAGGAATTATACAATTATTTGAGGTAAAATCCAATTAAATTTACATATTTCCTTTTGCTGTTTGCTTTCAAATTTAAAAAAAAAATTCAAATGTCTTTTGAAGAAAAGAGAATGTTAAATAGTACATCATCACTGAAAACACACTGATGTGCAATTTAATGAGATTTTTCAAGAGACTGGAACAAATCAGGAAAGATTAATTTCATTTTACTGAAGGTATTATAAGAGAATTCTTTTTCTTTTCCACTCTTATTTTCTGACTTTATTTTTTTTTCTAATACTGTTGTTTTACAACAAACTCTTCTCAGATGTACRTTATCACAGGGAATTTGAAATTGTAAGTTTGGGGTAAATTGTATAAAATAAGATTATTGAAAGAACAAAACACTGAGACAAGTGACAYGCAATTTACTGCTCTTGGATGAGAGTGTAGGTTGAGATTAGAAAATAGCACACCAGGAGAAAGTAATCAGATGAATACCACATGAAGAGGAAGAAATTATTTCACCATAAAAAAGAGAAAGGAGTTCCATTGCTCTGAGTATTGACATATTTATAGAAGAGTTACTCTGTGTGCAGTTTTGTGTACCCATGCAAACACTTACCAATGTAAACATGCATTTACGATTAGAGATGTTCTGTTAGACATGCAGAACCATGCATGGAAACATGCAGAGCAGCCACTTGATGATTACCAACAGCAGAAGCATAAATCTTGTTGGAAGAAAACCAGATTGAGATCCAAATCAGAGATCCAGTGAAGCTGAATGGAATAGAGCTAATGGAATCCTTTCCTCTCTATAACTTTTCATATGAAAAAATACTTTAGGAAAAATACTTTAGGACAAAAATACTTTAGGACACCTTAGATTGCATGCCAATCTTTGCAGTGACAAAAAATGGAGATAAAAATGTGAGAAAACGAGAAATGCATCAAGAAAATTGAACAAAAAAATCATATTTGAAATGAAGTTTCAGAATGTATCTTTTGAAATATTGTGTCTGTAAAGGTCTAAACTATACAGTCTTAAGAAATATAGTTGAATTATAGAACCCCCTATTGCAGAAATCATMATTTCCAAAAGTAAACATTAAATATTAATCTCAGTGTAAATATATTGTGAAACATTTTGCCTTCTTTGCTGAAAGGGAGAGAARAAACATTTCCCTCTTTCACTTTATTTATCAGACATATGAACCTTGTTACTTTGTGGTCAGTTAAAATAAGCGATTGGCACATGAAGAAGCAATTTCTAAATGTATTCAGTAACAGAAAAAATGCAAATTCATTATAAATAAAATATAACACTTGGAAGCATAACGAAATCTTCACCAAGCCCAAGCAGTGTACTTATCAACTATGATTTTTATTTCTTGTTCCTTGGTGTACTCACACTTTTTAAGCTTTCTGAACATTCAGTATGCAACTGGCAGGCAGTKTTGTAACAGTTGAATACCTGAATGATTGCAATGGTGCAGAAACCCATTTTGAACCAACCAAGACAACATTCAATAAGTTTGTTCTCATTTAAGCCGTGAAAAGACTTTATTATATACAAAGTTAGATTTGTTATCATCCTTAGAATATAAACTCTATAACACTCCTAATCCTAAGTAATGCTGTGGTGGAAGATGTTGAAACCTAAAACAGCTCGATTTTGCTGTTAAGAACACTAAAGTCTGAAAGATAATCCTGTATACCATGTAGCACAGTAAATGGATATTACTGCTGGATGGACTTCTCAGTATTTATCCTGTTCCAGTRTGTTGTCGTATAATAACACACCAAGGGAAAATAATTATAAGAATTTTCTATGAGCCTTAGAGCTATGAGCAGTCTTCGCTAACAGGCGTTCTTTCAACAATACATTTTTTATAATCTGTGAAAGAGAGTGGAAATTCTCATTTCAGGCTCGMCTTTAAGAAAAAAATGTTTGTGTCTCTGAGCCAGAGTGCTCTGCCTAACTAGAACTTCCATCAGGAACCTGTCAGTAGAGCAAATCTACCTTTATAATATTAGCAGTGCAGTATGTGAGAAGAGTCCCCAGCTGCACTGACTTCTCTGAAAATARTATTTGTCTTTGAAAGCCCTTAGGGTTCTTTCTTACCCAGACATGGGAAACCATGACTTACCTCAATGTATTTGCCTTGTATTTGATTGGGCACTGGAGYACCACCCACTCAGATGAATGAGCTGCCTCTTGTTAGATATGTTGTGGCTCCTTACCGACATAAATGGGCCTGCTAGCAATCATTTTCACCATCTGATCATGGAATCACATATATTTTCATTTTTTAGTAGGTTTTTGTTTGGATTGGAGCTCTTAACTTTTGGCACAGGACCATATTACAAGTGTAGAGCTGTTAATTATTTTAAAATAGTTTTTTTATTGAGTCGAGTTTTGAATTTTCTGTTAACATCAGCATCCTTTCTCTCAAAAGAGATTTCTCTGAGGAGAAAGAATATCTTAAATATAYGGTGCTTTGAGTAGTTTTAATTATTATATGAAGAGACTTTTTAATGTATCTTGTGAGATTTCATCATCATTTCTGTCAAGGAATTACTTGACTATCTGCCAACTTTGGACCCTAAACCTCCTTGTTTGCAACAGGATTCAACAGTTAGAAATCTCTTATGATCACAATTATTCTTTACACTTTTTCTTTTGCATTAACATTTCAGTTTCAGAGACATTTTCCTAAAATTTTCTGAAAGCAATGGGATCATGCCATGCTCCTTATCACCCATAATGAAGTAGCGACATACAGAGTGAAACTTTTTCACTCTTTTTTGATGATCTGRTCATCTTGGAATAGCTGCTTTTTATATTTCATCTGGTATGATCACAAGTTCCAGGGAGAGAAGGCTGAAATTTTTGGAACGTGTGACCGCATCATCAGTCCTCTGTGAGGAGGTAACCAGTTTTGCTTTGCAGATGACCCCTAGATACAAGTGTCTACAGGGTATTTTAGCTCTGAGACCAAGATATTATGTGTTTCAAAAGTCATATTMTTATTTGTATATTTCAAAAGTCATTTCATATTGTACTGATGGTATGTTTGGGACCTTGCTCTCTTTTGACCTGGATGTGTCAATCTGCCCCCTTATGCACTGGCCTGATGTTGGACAGAAAACTGGGACTAAGTCCATGTGCCAGACAGATCCCAGTATTGTCTTCTAGAAAGTCCTGCGAGACCAGAAGGATGTGCCAAGACAAGTCAGSCCTGGGGATCTCAAGAAACCAGCCTTTGAGTGTCTGAGATGCAGATCATGTGAATGCATGGCACAAGGTCAGAAGAGCATGAAGGCATGTTCCTATGTTGGCTCTTAGAAAGTGTCATATGTATGTAAAAATTGTATTAAAACTCAGAGAGATAGGTAAATTTCTAGAAAGGTCTGGTCAGAAAGTTGATCTGCCAGTCATGGCTTTGAGAGAGCTGTCTCCCATAGAATAGTGTAGTATGGTCTTGTATGACTTCTGATTTTAAGCRCTGTGTGACCTTGCTGCAGAGTGGCTGGAATTCAGGTGCCCCATATTCAGGATTCAGCCATCCTGAGCTGGCAGAAAGGTTCAACTCTGAAAAAAAAACTATTTATGAATCAAAGGCATGGCTTAACCTCTTTATTCTGCCTGGCAGGTGGAGGTACTGCTGACTATGAAATGTGCACAAAAATATTTGATTTGAATTTGCATACTGTCAAAATGTTTTCACAATGATGGGGATCTGCTGCCTAATTACAAATAGGTGAGAAACATAATGAAAGAATGTGTCTAAAAGCCCTTTACACTTCCATATCTATTCCAATATTATATTATAATGTCTTTTTTATTAATTTAATAAACTGAGCTGCAAATTTTCTGTTATATTTTTCATTCTGGTCATGAAATCAGGAAGAAAAGTAGGAGGTAAGGTACTTTTTTGAACTTCAGTGTCCAAACAGCAATTCAGAGTTTCTTTTTAAATTCAACCACACTTTATTAGGGTTTTCTTTCAACTGTACTGTTCTAAACAAGAGATCTAGAAAAGAAAAATGTATACAACCTATGTTTGTTTTCCTTTTTTGTACTTTATTATGAAAAACAGTTTGATTTCATTTTGCAAAGTTGTTCTGATTCCCCATTAATTTTATGATTTATTTTTATCTGAGTCAAAATAGCAGAATAGCGAAGTTCCTTGAGAAGTGATAGTGAGACCTATAAATTCCATCTGAGAGACCTTCCCCTTTCTGCATGTGTATTCAAAAGAGAATATAGAGTCTACAGGTGTGAGAACTCTAGTGTTATTGGCATAAGCAGGTTTTTCCTTTCATGTGAGTATGCATTTGTTGTTCACACACAGCAAAAACTTCTCTGTGCTGTCCGTAGGCACATCATTGCAGTAGAGTCCTTCACAAATGTCTTTTATGTAATTGTGACGTACCAGGTCCTGAAAGTCTTGAGAAACAGAGGTACTAATTAACTTTGTACCAGATAGGGCTTTTAGTATATACAAATATTTTATACAATTATCAGGATTTGCTCAAGCAATCTAACAGCAGTGTGTCATTTTCCATAAAGGAAATTGTATATTGTATTGTGTAGATTATTATAGATACATATAATTGTATATATATTGTATATATAGTATATATATACAATATAATTGTATATATATTGTATATATATTGTATATGTAGTATCTATATTGTGTATATATATTATATATACAATTTTATATTGTATTATGTAGATATTGTAGATTGTATGTTCTGAAAGGCATGTTATTTTAAAGGTTGTGATTAAAGTTATACCTTTGAAACTCCATATATTATATTCCCTAAACTACTAACCCCTATTAATCCATTSACTGTAGTTAAAATTGAAGCAGTTATTCTCAGCCTTGAAACTCTAGTGTTGAAGACTGTTTTTTCAACTGGGTTTTAAAGGAAGGGCCTCCTGTTTTCACACGGGAAAATTATCAGCTGGTCTAACAGGAAACATGCTACTCTTACAACAGTGCTTTCATTGTACCTACAGTACATCATCCTTGTAATACATGAAGCTTATTAYAAATTAGTTTTACTTTGCAAGCCAGTGTGTCAGAGAAATTTAGAAATTGATATCTGCATTCCCAATAACAATTTTTCACAGATCCTCAGTGGTACAACTCTCTTAAAGCAATGTGCAAAACTACCATGCTACTTTTGCTGCACCTGAAATGATAAAACTTTTGCTGCTTTCCTCCTTAATTCACTGCCTAATCTTTTGTCACCATTTGATTACTACAGTAGACTACTTTGTAGGGGTACAATTAACATAAATAACCTATTTTGCATAAATAACTATTGATGAAGATGCACAAATGCACAATCATTGAATTGCATTCAAAAACATTAGAAGAAGTTATACTTATTAAAAAATTCCCCTCATTATTCAGGACAAGCAGGAAAACAGAAATGTGGTGCACAAAAAACTGCACTCATATGCAAACAACATAGCAATGTAAATAATGTAAATATTGCAATCAGAAAGAAAGACCTGTGAAAAACAAGATCCCTGGTGAAATAYACTAAAGAATTAACGTTGAAACTAATGCGTACATCGGCATAAAAATACACCACAGCTCTGTCATCAGGCATAATGTTTTAGATAGTAATTGAGTTCTCKGAACATATTTTTTTCTTAATGGTACTGCATGTTATGTTATAAAACAGACTGAGATTTTATGGTTTATATTAAWAATGCTCATTTATGTTGTTTTATATCCTATTGAATTAGGTTGAAAATATTTAAAAAAAATATATAGCAATCCATATGTCTACAGAACCAATATGTAGAGATGAGTTAGATGCTTTCATAAGTATGGCACCTCAAACATATAAGTATATATGTTTAAAAATATAAGTMTATATTTTCTGTATACTTAATAATCTCAAATCCCACCTACTATAGAATGGGAGACATGCAGTATACTTTAATCAATTATTTTTATATAATGATTAATGTGGATGTTTTGAACATTTGTTGGGGTGTGGGGTGTTTTGTTGGTTGGTTGGGTTTGTTTCTTAATTGAGCCAAAAGAAATATCAATTTATTTACAGACATCCCTTCTATAGTTATAAGAATTTTTAACTGAATGTAGAATTCATACAATAAAACCTGCCATGAGTGAAACATAGATGATATGCACACCTTTGGCTGGTCCTGTGAATATCTTATTTTTCAAAAAAAAAAGGAAAATAAAATAAATCATTTCTGTAAAGGAATTTTGACCAGATTGTGACATTTTCCCACACTCTGGTGAGAGTGTTCAAAAGAACCATAAGTAGTGAGACAATTTTTTGCTGATCCACAATTGATAGAAATGGAGTATAAGGCATGGCAAATGCATAGGTGTATGGGTGGACATCTGTGATTTTTTTAAAATGTAGGTAGYTTATAATCTGAGAGAATTCTTGACAAAATTTGCAGTCTGACTAGTTGTTTAGTGACTGCATAACTAAAGCTTTTAAAAAATGTAGGTTAGTATAATAAAAACCCTCAGTTTCTTTATAGCAAAGGAAGAATAAGCTGAATATATTGATAGATGCCATGCAAACATTTCCAGTAAATGTGCCATGTGACTGCAATGTACATCAAATACTGACTAATGATAATATGGAATTYATATATTGCATTAAGCTGATGCATTAATACCTGTAACAAACTTCAGAATTCAATATCCAATATGAATTCAATAGTCTGTATTGATCCAATAATATTTCAAAACTTTAACATGGTATATTTTGAGGGAAAARCAAAAATAAAATAGTCACAAAAAAAGTATTTTACTCTATAAATGCTCCTTCCATGATTATGAAGTAAATGTTTTCTTATGTAGCTTCAAATAATCTTTTATTAAGGGCTCAGTTTCTGTCACAGCAAGTAATTTATTGYTCTAAATGTGCAAATTCAGCTCTCAAAAGCAAGATCTCCAAGTAACCGTATGCCTATCGAAGGGGTCTAAAAGCTATACCTAAAATATGATTTCATAGTCTTCATTATACATCTATAAAACTGTATGGCTAAAATTTTTTCTACTTTTACTTTAAGCATTGAGTTTTGAATTAGAARCATTAAAAAATTATCATTATTCTGTAATTTCAAAAGATTGTCRTACTAAGACTGGATAGCAGGGAACATTAAAATGTTTCAGTTGTGGTTTCCTGCATTTAACCCCTACTTCACAATATAGCATGTCATCMAGGTGTCCACAGATGTTGATATCACACGTGGCTAATTCAGAACTCACTCAAATGCAATCAGTGAACATCAATGACTAGAATTTGAAAGCATTTGGATAAAAATAATAAAGTAACTTATATTAAAAAAAAAAAGTACCTATAATTTTGTGATTAATTGTGTCACTGTGGGCAGCTGCACCTATTTGGGCAGATTCATCCAGATCCCATTTAGATGTTGCATGGAGGCAATTGGTCGTTGTCCTGATGGCAGCATATATGTCTGAAACTGCAGATCMACCAAAAAACAGGGGAAGAAATTTYGGTGAAAAGGATGTCAAATAGAAAGACTATTTATGTAAATTTGGAGATATAGTGATTTGAGCATGGTTATCACTGAAATGCATAGCAGTATTATGGTTATATCTTTACATTTCAATGTTATTTGACAAAATTTGCAAATTCTTTTTTCAGTGTTGTGTTCACAATAATTATTTTAAGTGKTTTTCCACACAAAAAATATATTTAMAAATTTTTGATGGTCCAAACCATAAATGCAGTATTTTACTTGTATMACAAAATTTTAAAACAAAAACCTAGAGTTATGTCTTATAGTATTGTTGATTCTAAAAAAAGATTCCTTAGTTTATGTATTGCATCARCATCCTCATCAAGGCTCAGTGTTCTAGTGATAGTTTCAATTAAAAGAAACACCCTCAAATACAGCCTTTTTATTGACAAAWGTGGCTTTYRAAATCACAGAATCATAGGAYRGTTTGGTTTGAAATAGACTCTTAAATACCATCTAGCCTGATGCCTCACGTCTCAAGGGAATATTGAAGAGGGGTATTAGAACTGCCCCAAAAAAGTCCACTTGATTTATACTGGGAAAATGATTAATTGCTTACAAAGACAATTTTCCCTGGGGCTACATTTCTGGTTTTATTGGGTGGGAAGGCCAGATGAAAGACCARAAAATGCTGCAATGACAATCATTAAGAGCCCTCTGCAGAAGGAAACTCACGCACCCTACAGCTGGCTGCAGCATGTTTTTATGGACAGGCAGTCTCTTGGGGTGTGTCCACACATAGATGTTTGTGATCGTTAAGGGGAATTAACTATAGGCATAAAATCGAAGCTCAGGAAATGTCCTAAAACAGGTGTTTGCGTATAGCTATGGGAAACCAGAGGTATAATTTGGGGTTTTTTATGGTTGTGACTAGTCATAAGGAAACCAAGGTTAGTGGAGGACAACATGAAAATTTAGTATTAAGTATGAGGTTGTATGCACTCACAAATTAAAATGTATTACTATTAAATTGTGTCAGAGGAAAAGTCAGTATGTTCCTCAACATCACTGGATTTAAACAAGTACATACATTTAACCACACAGGAAAGTATTTTACTAAACACAGTTTCTGTCAGAATTACTTTGAAATGAAAGATCATGCATAAGACAAACAAACTCCCCTTGGCTTGATGTCCTTTTCTTCACAAAAAAATATTTTAAAATGTCCATCAAAATTATTCACATTGGAATATTAGTACTACAGACTCAGCTCACATATACTTTTTTAACTGGCAGCACGTAAAGATCAGAATATTAATGCAAAGGTAACACCTAGTGAATATTGTTTTTGCTGTATTTGTAATGGTGTAATGTCTATCCTTTTCCTATAGCAACTTGTCCTTTCACAATGGTTGAAGCCTAAATTTATTTCCTTAGGAATAGGATGATTTCTCAAAGAACAGTATTTACATCTCCAGAGAAGAATCAGAAAAGGCCATAGAGATGGTACAGTCCAAGATGAGATAGGAGGAAGAAAGCCACTGCTGTATCTTCAGCATAGGCAGCTTGGAACTTACATTTCTTTGCTACTTTTCCAGTGCAAATTAGGTGGCGTGGAAACTGAGTAAATCACTTTGACATGATAATTCAAAATTTGGGAAATTCTGTTTTTCTGCAGAACTCAATGGTTAAATGTAAAAATTCAAAACTTCCTTCACAGCTGAGCCTAACTGGCAGCCACTATGTACCCAAAACACTGATAAGAAATTGTGATAAACGTTAGAAGCTTTTTCTTATTCATAAAAACAGGATCTTCCTCAAAAAATAGCTAATTAAGTAAATAAGTAGTAAATTTTTCCAATATCCATGTAATAATTGTTTCAAGGAGGAGGAAAACTTCAATCCCAAGTATCATAATGTCTTTTTTAATTATTACTCCTAAAGCAAATAACAACCTCAAATGAATTTATAGTCTTCATTTTATTTTTMATCCACACATATGTATGGTATGAGTACTATTTTAATGATGTTTATCTSTATTTCTGTAGGCCACCTACCACTGTATTGCCAAATTTATTGTGAAAAATAATAACGTGATGAGTTCCTACATCAGCACATGTATCGTGTGCTCTGAGTTATGCAATTAATCTTCATAGGTTGGGTAGAAATAACATTTCCCATAAAAGTGCTTTTATTCATATGACTCATTCATTGAATYCTGTAAAGCAAAAGCAATTATGTCCACATCTGAGCAGTCTGGGGTCAAGTTATTTTAAGCTGTATGTGTGGAATAGAATAACTCCAAGTATGTAAGGAAATTATTTTGCTTTTTTTCATTTTTGAGAGAGTTTTGTTAACATAACAAATCTGTTAAATCACACATTTAGATTTTTTTCATATAAGTATGGAATTTCTTTTCTCTTCCAAGAGCTATAATACTGAAAGAAGTATTCAAAGAATTTCAGGAAAGTGATGAGTCAGAGGGATTAACRTGTTCCTAACTTCATACATGAGTTTCTGTTTATTTTTAAGTTCCTTACATTTTCAAAATAAAGACACCCCTCTACAGTCTGAGATCTTAAATAGATTTTAATAGCTATTTAAGAAGGATAAAAGCTGCAAGAAAATATTTTCAACGTATTGTGTCCTTTATGCAAGGGATGATTCACATAAAAATTTCAATTTAATTCCTGACACTACAAACACATCCTGTCAGAAAGCCAAAATAGATTTAGTGCAAATATTGTCACCCAGRGCCAGGGTAACATTAATACTGATGAAAAATCCATCTCTCTCAAGTATCTGTACCATAGCCATTTGGAGCGCTCTAAATAGATCTATAAGTTTGTACACATTTTCTGCAGTTTCTAGGTCTAAACACTGCAATCATCTAAATGGTTTTCAGTCACTGATTTCTTGGACACTGGAATTGTCAGTGCACCGAAAACTGCCCTAAAACACAATTTTCTGCAAACTGTGGCACAAGTTAGAAGAGAAGTTATCCTGTTACCTGCTCTTTGCAATGAATTGTGTCTTCTGAAACCCGCCCTTCATCCCACTGTGGAAAGCTGTGATTTCACAGATGAGAGACACCTGGGTATTGTGTCCCCTTCGTCATGCAATGGATGAGGAATTTCAAGGAAAGTACACATTAAATGGGTGCTTCTAACCAAAAAAGATTTGATCTTTGCCATCCAGCCATGGATGTTGTATGCTGACAACATACTGCAAAGAGCATGAAAAAGGTTAAAAATCAATTCTAGGGCTCTTCAAAAGAAAGGGAGGTAAGCTAAATGGATAAAAAAAGAAACTGGCTGTGACAGTACCACCAGTGCAGTGACCCACTGTATCAAATCTCACATTACTGAAGAAAGCTTTGATGGCTTCCAGGAAACCCCCCTCTTGTACTGAGCAAGATGCTTCCAAAACTTCTGAGGTTTGGGTTTGGATTTTTTTCCTTTAGCTCTTCTAATGTCATGATTCAAGTTAAATCCAGTAATTCACTCACTGACACCAYTATAGCATGTCTTAGACAAACACATCATGTCTGCTTTCCTGTACATCTAATTTTTAGGAGGGAGAATGGATGCAAACACAAAATTCAGCATTGGTGTGTCCCAGATACAAATGATTTCAGATAGGRTGGTGCAGATAAGAAAGCAAAACCAAGAAGTTCCTTTAAGTAACTGAGTTCAAGTTTCATTTCTGCAATGTTGTTTATAGTGTGAGGAAAAGAAATCAAGGGAGTTTATTCTTGCTTGAGAGAAGAGATGAATAATGGAAATGGTAAGGAAATTTTTATAATGCTTGACATTATTTAAGTCAAGATTATTAGTAAGTAAAAATATAATATTATATTTGTATGACAGTAATGCCTAAAGGCACAAATGTGAGACCAAGGCTTCACTGTGCTCAATATATGCATATGAGGAAATAGTCCCCAAGTCCAAAAGCTAGCAGTATAAATAGCTAAAGTCAGAGAACAGAGCAGTGAAATTATTTCTCTGTGGTAGGATAGCAGAAGAGTAGGAAATTTAAGAGGAAAATGCAGTTCTACTGAATTCTAGTTGAAGCTATTTATAGCCACCACTTCACTCTAAAGTATTGTAATGAATAGATTCGAGTAATGATGTTGCTTTGGGACACAGATTTTYTTTAAGTGTACTAAGAATTCACTGCAACTGCACAAAACACCAATCACAATAAGCAAAATGAGGCTTTAYTTTAAAATCAGATAACCATCTAGTGTTTGAAACAACAACAAGGTTAACAAGTAATTGCTTTTATTGCCAAATCTTTTAGTAGTATTCTTCTTACAAGTGACAGCATAAAATAACTTGTGCAGTTAAGAAGGCCTCATGCTTATAATAAATGTRTTGTGTAAAATACCTATAGTTTAATACAGAAGATCGGGTGCRTATCATAAATTAAATATCTTATTTGGTGTTGAACTTTAGACTGTGTGCCAAATACATTCACTGACTATATCAAAGTGCATTACTATAATTAAGCTGGGGGAGGGGGTTATGTATATCCTTTAAAGTGGAAGATGTTTATGTTCGTGATTGTGAAATAMTGGCTTGGTGGGATCTATGGAAAATAACTACTAAACACAAACACATTATTTGTAGTAGAGTGACAGCATAACAARAGCTTAATCTAAAAATGAAATTATTTCATTGTTTTCTCAAAGCCTAACATACAAAAAATCCAATGCCAATTTTATACACAGAGTTTGCACTGTCTTGTTTTATATGCYTGTGCCAACAGAGTTCCTTGAATCCTTATTGGAAGACCTAAACAACTTTCCAGAAGTTATTTGGCTTTCTCAACTTCTTATATAAGGAGGTAATATGGAAGGCATTATAAGTATATAAATGCTTCCTAGGAACTTCGCAGGGAAGCAGTATGGTTGATATGTGGGTTAAATCAATACACCAAGTTATGACAGTTTCTGACRCTTCTGGCCATTATTGAGAAATGTCACTTTGACTGTCTCTGTGGAAAACTGATGGGCACTTTTCCTGAGCAAATGACTTTCCCTGTCACAGAAGTGGTGCACATAGATCTGTGCATTTGTAAACACCCTGTTAGAGCACCTAAGATGCAAATAAGTTTAAAATAAATATTAGGGTGCTTGTGTTCACAACTACAGTAACACCTTATAGATTCACTTGTATTTATTTTTCAGTAGGCTGGATTTCTGCAAGGCTTGAAGTTTGTCTTTTTCTATTCTCTGTTCACATCTAGTTTCAAACCACTCTGGATTTTTTTTCTGTTTCAGCAGGACTAATTGCAAGCATCATTTGATGTAAATCTGGAAATGTTCTGGAAACAATATCTAGTTCAAGTGCTAAACCAGGCAATCTCATCTTTCACTTTGTTTGAGATTTAAGTTTTGCCTCTTAGATGTACTTTCAAATGCTACTGTCTTTGGATGATTACTGGAGCCATCTGAACAACACAGTGCAACACTCCTCTTACCAGGCAAAAAAAAAACTCTCAGAAAATATAATAGTGTTTTGTCTATCAAGTCTAAGGATATGCTTCAGATGGCAAGCTGAAAAGGAGCCAGCATGGAAATTGCCATTTGGATGGCTTTTCTTGGAAGTATGCTTGCAATATTTGCCTATTTTTGGTGGAAGCCTGCCTTGCTGTCAAATTCTGTAGAATCACTGTATGAAATCAAAAGAACTTTATTTTCTTAAGTAATATATTCAGCTTTATACTTTTGCCAGTGCTTTTGTACTGACAAAATAAGAATCTTCTAGCAGTGGAAATACGATATTAAATGCCTTTAAACATCATCCTTTAATTTCACTAAGTARCTACAGCCTCAGAGATTTTCATTGAAAAAGTAATCAGAGGCAGTCTCTGATGAAGAGCAGATAAACATCCTCATTTATTGYATGGATGATGAGGCATATGATATTCTTAGAGGTTTTCCAGTTAGAACTGCTGGAAAGATGAACCATGCAACTGTAAAAAAGATGTTTTTGAAGAAATGAAACTCAGTGGAACAGCAACATCTTGCCAGGAAAATCACAACAGTGTAGACATTAGTAAAGCAGAAGAACTGAGTAGAATCTTCTTAGTCTCAATGGTCAAGCAGTTCAATGAAAAGACAATTTTTTCTGGGTCAGTTGCTGAGGGAAGCAGTCAAGTGAAGAGGTCAATATAACATGAAAGAGTGGAATATTAAAGRGGTTAAAAATATTGAAATTATTTGAAATTATATCTCCTACAGGATTGTATCAATGTTACAAAATCCATTTCAGGCAAAAAAGGAAAAAACAGCTTTTTTAATGGGAAATTACATTGTAATTTCAAAATTATTTTAAAATGTAGTTATATCTTTTCATCTTAAAAATATTAGAAAATTCAAATTAAATAAAAATTAAATTAGCCCTTACTGGATATGAACTGACTCTAATTACAGTGACCRTGTTTTTCCCCACTGAATATTTCTCAGGAATTTTTTTAGCTACATTTTTCTACTTGCTTCACTAAAATGTTGTGCAAAATCAGAGAAAAATTCATAAGGAAATGCCAGTTATTAATTATAGGTTAGGAATATCATCATTATAATATGACAGCTTTGCATGAAAGATCTGCATAGACACATTGTGTTGACCTCTAGAATGTTAGATTGTGTCTTTGAAATTACAGTAAATAGAATTTAGGGCAGTTTTTAATGTTTAAAGACACACCAGAATATCTGGTTTTGCCTCTGTTCTTACTCGTGTCTSCATACATCACAGTAGAGGTAAGATTTCAAGAGGAATTGGCAGGAACCCAACACTGAGTTATGGAAGAGGAGGTGCAGATCCCATGTTGTTGTATCACAAAGGTCTATCTAAGCTAGGTTAGAGGGCTTTAGGTATCATATGTATGTTCACCATGTTCTGCAGCTGAATGATCTGGACCTGGAAGAACTTGTCCCATCTCCTTTCTCATTCACTGAATTTGATGGAAATCCCACGAAAATCAAGAAATAGAAGAAGTGCTTGATGGCATCTATAGCTTTTCTCTCATCCACGAATGTAGTCACTCCATAACAGAAGAGCACTAGGCTGATCAGGCAGAACTTGTTCTTGGTGAAACCATGGAGATTTTGAATCTCCTCCCTCTTCTCCACATGCTTTAGCATAGCTTCCAGGAAGATCTGCTCCATGATCTTCCYAGGCRCAGAGGTGGTTTTGACAGGTCATAGTCATCTGACTRCCTTGACTTTTCAAATAGCATGGAGAGTTGCTTGGCAACTCATTTAATTCCCTCCTGACCCTGGGATTCATTTCATCAGGTCTAACAGATTTGTGTATACTCAGGTTCCTCAGGTGCTCACCAAACTGACCTTCTCTTACATCAGGAGGGTGTCTGCTCCTCCAGTCTCTGCCTTGTGTCCTTCCACTCAAGAGGTGTGGAAGACAGGTTGCCAGTGGAAACTAAGGCAAAACACTTGTTGAATACTTCTGCCTTCTCATCAATTATTACCAGTTTGCCGGCCTTGTTAATTGTGGAAGGTAGGCTCTCCTGGGCCTTCCTTTGCTGGCTGACATACCTGTAGAAGCCCTTAGTATCCTCTGCATCCCTTGACAAGTTCAGCTCCATCTGGGCCTTGACCTTCCTGTTCTCATCCCTACACAACTGGACAGAATCCCTACAGTCTTCCCAGGATACCTGTGCCTGCCTCCACTGCCTGTACATTTGTCTTGGGTTATGTAATMAAAAAAAAAGTTTATTTTTATTGCATTTATTTTATTTTACTTTTTTTTATTATTATTATTAAATTGTATTTCTGAATTGGAATGTTTCACTGGTTTTGCTTTCAAACCACTACACTTGTACTTTAGTCTGACCAGCAGACTAAAGCAGGTCTCCACTCAGTCATGCCTGTCACTTGCTTTCTCTTGTTTTTTTTATCTTGGGATTGCTAGTGTATGTGCTCCATGGAAAGCATCCTTAAAGATTTTTTCTCCCTTGGCCCTGGGGCAGTTTCTCTAGTAGTCCTACGCACTAAGTTCTTGAAGAGCTGRAATTCTGTTTTCCTAAAATTCAGGGTCATGACTTTATTCTTTGCATGACCCATGCCCTTCAGGACTGTGAATTCCACAAGTGCATGAACAGCAGCCAAGTCAGTTTAAAATCCTTACAGAAAGCTGTTCTTTCAGAGTATTTCCACAAGAAGTAACGAAACTGAAATATTTTAGCATGATTAATGCAGTCTTCCATACAAARGACTTAGCTTTTRAGTRCTATAGTTCACTGTTTACACAATATAGGAGCTACCTTTTATAGACCTATGTTAGCTGACAGAAATCTGTTGTGTAAAACAGGAGACTATAAATTTAAGTGGAACTTGGACAGTTGTATATATTTTGTAGAGTTGCTAAATTTTGTCTCTGATCCTGCAAGACAAATACAGCAGAAATGGTGATCAGTCATCTTGACCACAGTGAATCCAACTTGACATTCCTGGCTTTCGCAAGTTTGAAACTTTTAAATCCAATATTATTTGTGCATTCTGAGAATATTCTGCTGGAAATCTGTATTTTTTTTCAGGTAGACAGTCTAGTGAGACTTGGGTAATGATCAAATACTTGCTTTCTTATTTATAAATGGATCATCTACTTAGCAAATAGATCACACCTTGGCAAGCTCAAGAACTGAGATGCTTTTKTACATTGAGCCTGTGGCAAAAATAATCCATCTACTTGGCTTTTTCATAAAGGCTTATGTTGTAATCTTCATAAATAATAATAAATAAATATTGCATACTCCTGAAGATGGAAATGCTTTCTGTAATGCTCTTTTTACTTATTTSTTAGGCTTGTATGTCCTTATGCATGCATGAAGCATAGTAAGCAGCATGTAGATTTATAGGTTTTCTGAACAGAGAGAGTTTGTGCCAGAAGCTACCGACTGTAGCACACTTCTATTTCATTACCATTGTAAAGGATAGTTGCATACATTTTAATGATTCAGGCTGTCTAGAAATAACAATGACACCACGCATGCTGGTCTGTAGTTTTCTCATTGCCTCATCAATTTTCTTTTCTTGGCACGTTTTTACAGGGGATTTTTCTCCAATTTTTTTAATTAGTTTAGCCACTATTACTTTTTCCTGTTTTATCTTTTCAATGTCTCTCATGTTATTTGGTAATGTCAGCAAGCATTTGCCAAAGACTGGCCCAAGAGGGATCAAGAAAATGATGCTAAGAATAGTAAGATGAATCRTATCCTTATATGGATGGATGATCTGATAAAACTTCAGAAAAGCTTAAAAGATAAAGGAACTTGAAAAGGCTGTAAGTTAAACCTTTTGCATTAAGGTGGATTAGTTGTTCCTTATTTGTCATTCTTCCAATGACTTTATATCCTTTCRCTTTCATCAGATGAAAGAATAACCTGCCAAACAGTCAATGATAGTACAAAGCTCATTTTTGCATTTTGCAAGCTTAGTAGCTGCTATATGTTTGTG
>QVAJ01000005.1:7852938-7864257 GCA_003546035.1 Mixornis gularis | reverse complement strand
AGAATTTTGCAAGTGGTGCTTGAATGACAGTTCAGAAGAATCAAGCCTTCTGCGTATTCRCTGAGGAGGGACAATATTACAGAACCTGTTTAAACAAAAGAGACCACTGCATCAGTCCCAAAATTACTGCACTGTAATTTTGGGCTCAGAGCAATCCAGAGATGTGCCAGTACAACACATCATTGCTCCACTGGGAAGACAAATAGAAGGCTTGTTCSTGTAGAAGTTGGGGAATTTTTTAACATCTTGCCAAAAACCTCTGGCAAAAGTGAGCAGGTCCCTGAGGCACATATACTGAGTTTGATATTTTACTACATATTCCAAAAGAGATAGTCCCWTTGCCAGTGATATCTCTCCATTCAGAAGCAAATATGTCCCAGTTCTGTTCTTTCTGTAYGACAAAAAAAAGGAAAATCAATCCTATGTTTATAAACAATATGTTGAAACCCACTTGTTTCATAAATTGCCCTGGAAAATGTAGATAAGCAAGAAGCAAGGAGCACTATGCTTGGAAGCAGTGGCACAAATTATCATGGAAGTACAGGCCAGGAACATAGTTAATTTTTAGTCTTATTGTCATACAATGCATTTAGACATTAAAACTTTGACTATGGGATAAAGGGTTCAATTGCTAGAATTTTTAAGTGCCACTGCATTAAGACAATGATTCTRGTATCAATAGTGTATGTGAAAGCATGGTACAGTGCTTTTTTGAGGGACAAACCCATGCTCTTTTCTTCTGGTACCTCCCCATGATACAATCAAGAAGGTTCAAATGTAGTAGAGAAGTGTCAGGAGCAGGTGATACCTGTAAAACTAGAGAAAAGTTTCATAATTTGGATAGAAAAATACACAGGAGAAATAGATAGAAATTACACAGGAGGGGAGTTGATAGAAATTACACAGGAGGGGTTTGCAGCTCTGTTCATGAATGTGACAGAGAATCAGACTGACAAGCTTGTGAGAAAAATATAAAAGGTGTGAAAGAAAATAAGTACTATGATCAAGTGCTGAGCAGGTGTCAATTTACARAAAAGTCTTCAACGTTCAGGAGTATTTCTGAATTTTCCACTGGTCTCACTCATACAGAGAGGAATCCTGCTTGGAACGAGTAGCAGAAATGAACATGAGATGACTGGCTGTAACTGAGGGGTTTTGTAAAGCTTTTTCTTAAAATTCACAGACAAGTACTTTTGCACCAGCCTGAAAATACTGTGAAGGGCTTTTAAAATCCAAGCACATACTCAACTATGTAGAGAGAAAAACTAAAAATTTCAGACAAGAGACACTTAACTGTCCTTTAAATTGTGTGAGCTTCTTTTCCAGAGTCTGGGAAGATCATAACCAGAAGGGAATAAAATTTGAAGTGCATTACTTAATCCTTGTTATATTCAACTATGGAAACACAGCATGTTTAATGAACCAGGGAAATCCTATAATGGGTATATGCAAAAAAGTATTATTATAGTTTTATTTTTCTTCAGTATACAAGGAAGTGTGGAAAATGGGAAATATTAAAACACAGATAGCTTTAAAATGCAAGTGCAGGTGGGAGAGAGCAATGAAAAATCTTGCAGTAAAATGCTAAAGAGGAAAAAAGTAAAAGTTTAGTGGACCWAGAGAGTAGAGATTAAGAAAACTAGCGCAATCACAGGACTGCAGCTCCTCTAACAAAAAATCTTGTATCACAGCGTACTTAATATTTTTGATTTGTTAAAATTTTCAGTGTAAAATTYTTTCAGAGACAAACTTTCATGACTAAATTTTATCCATTTCTGTATGTTCTAGGGTTKTAAAAGTGTTTATATGTTTGAAAGCTAATATGATTTTTTATGTTGATTTATCAACTTTGTGGAGTGACAGGTTGTGCTAGGTTTTTTGGGTTTTTTTCTCATCTGTAAGGCAGAGATTTATTAAAAATTAGAAGAGATAACACATTGCTATCATTTCTGACTCTCTTTGTAAATCTTTTTTTGCTTAATGATGTGCTATTGCTGAAATTTTATGTATATATGTATCATCTCAACTGGGATCATATGATAACTCAAGTCAGAAGAGACGTCACCTCCTTATTTTCACAAGTAATTTTTTGTAATACTGATTCAAGCAGGATCAAGAACATAGGAGTTGAAGRTCTTAGACTAAGTTTATTTTGTGCAGCACTGATGCATATTATCTGAAGTGGTTAATTTATCGCAATACATCAATTTTTTGAGATTTTAGAATAACTTAATCACTTTTTTTTTTTTTTGCTTACTGATGGACAGATTTTTAGAGCCATATTTCTTCACTTTCTTTTCCTATTACAATACAGCTCCCAAATTGATACACTGAAGTTTCATGAATTTTCTGATTCTTGATTCATACAGTGAGCCTGAAAACCCTTTAAAGAGTACAATAAATTAATTCCATTGTAGTTATAATAAACTAATTCTATTGCAGTTGGACTGTTATATACATTGCAAACAGTAGAATTCCCACTTCAACTCAAACATGGTAGGTAAATATTCATTTATAATTACTGTGCTCATTATTTTAATCTTTTAATTGCATATTCATTAATTAAGCATTTCAGTCATATGTAATAATAGCTTAAGTCATGGACCATTAGCTACTGTAACAGTGCATTCCRTTTTTCTTATTATGAAAATGGTTCCAGAGGTCAGAAGTGATTGTCTATTTCAAAGTACATACAACATAGGCAGTTCAACTGTGCACAAAATTGGAACAGTTCTGAATTGTGGTTTCTAACAATTCAATTCACTCTGAGTTGTTCAGAGGCATATTAAATAGAAGGAACTAATTTAGTATTTGCTAGTATGGTGTTTGCTCATAAGACTGAGGTAACTTAAAATCCGTAACCRTGCTTGATCTTCCTAAATTGTAATAATGATGCCTCTTTGCACAGGTTGGCTGTCTCCTGCTTATCTCTGGCAGCAAATTTCTTTATTCATTAGCTGAAGATAAAAGATTAAGAACTAGATGTCTCTTTCKAACTCTGTGCATGTAATTGTCCATCTGTTTGTTTAGTGAAAATAGTGGCCTCATTTGGAATTAGATTCTTAAAAGTAACAAAGAAGACATTTAATGTATTTGCTTAATAAATTATGCTTTTCAATTATTCTTTTCTATTTCTATTATTCAGTTAGATATATTCTTGCATCTAAAATTTTTAATAGGCCTACTTAGTTTAATGACTTGAGATAACTTTTGAAATATATRTACTTGATCATTCTATAGTTCTTCTCCAAAACCTATGAAGACATGAAGCCACTGAGTTTAGATAAATCTGCAGGAATTAATTGAGCTAATGGCCTGAATAGTTTTTGCCATTAGAATCCTACAGACATTAACCACATACTCATAATATATTGTCCTACAGACAGGATTATGCCTTCAGGATTGAATCTAAACATGAAATTTTGTCCAAGTCTTTACCAATTGCAGCAAAAGTCACAAGCTTCTAGTACTTAAAAGGAACAAAAGAGTCCTTGACTCTAAACTGTCTAGAAAAAAAATAGAACTTTTTTCAGTATTCTTAGAGAAATATCATTTGTGTTGTTGTGCAACACCAAACAAAAGGAAGGGCATATGAAAACAACTTTCCCRTCTGCCATCTGACAGCAGTCAGCTYGMATGTGAATCTTACCCWGGTCTCCAATTCTTACCTTGCAGCTTCCTTGGGCTTCAGGTTTCAGGAAACCTCTCTTAGGTCCTGCTCAGAAAATCTCTCTCTGCTATCTCAGAAGTTTTACTGAAATGTCTCAGAACACCAGCCTTATTTCTGCTGGTAGCTCCCTTGTTGCTGGAACTCTCCAAACCTGGGCTGGGGGAGCTCACCGCCATCATCCTGGAGGAGGCATGCAAACCTSTCATCCTTCTGGAGGACTCAGCTGTCATGGAGCACCTCCGCCAGGATGAGGYGACACAGCAGCTTTCTTTTATCTTTCTCTTTAAAATTCCTCTAATGAACTAGAGCAGACAGCAAAGAATGAACCACCAGCTAAGTCCTCTGAGCTGCTTCTGAGAGAGTTATTGAAGTTCTTGAAAGGGTTGCCAAGAGCTGGGACAGGCTGTGCGGTCCTGGAGGAATTTAGATGATGTGTAGATGTGGGACTTGGTTTAGTGGTGGACTGGGCAGTTCTGGGTTGTTGGTTGGACTCATATTTTTAATAGCTTTTTCCAATCTAAATAATTCTATAATTGAAAGTGAAATCAAAATAACTRAAGCTGTTAGAACCCTTGAATTCTGGTTTTATTTTAGCCAAAAATATGGCAAATTAWTTTAAAAAATGTTTAAAGTCTATAAAATCTAGAGGACTAAGTCAATACCATTTTATTTTCTCTTGTCATTTTACTCTTGGGCAGGGGATTCTCATTAAGATTCCCAGTGCAAGAAGAATCTAGGCCTGCCTGTAGATACTCTTTCTTTTTTTAATCCTCATTTAAAGTCTCCTTCAATACTACTCAGAATTTTAAATTGGTAAGTATTTAAAAATTCATTATGTGCTATAAACTATATTATATTTTAAGAAATAAAAATAAATGCAACATCTGTGAATTTTTTTCTAAACAAGTCTATTCAGCAATATTTAGAGAGAACACACTTTAGGCCTGCTGAAAAGCTAAAGTTAGGGTTCCCTGATGATTTCCATTGTCCCCTCAGTCCCTCAGTATTCTTTCCACATTCTGCTTCAAACGAAACAGATGTTAGACTTAGATGTTTTTCTGGAGGGATGAGATGTTTTGTGTTACTACCTGTTCTAATTCAGGATAGACTTRTTCTTCAGAGATACTAAGCACTCATGTTAGAATATTAGATGATGATATATAGTAAGATGCTGATGCAGGAGCAGACGATCATATATTCCATCAATTCCCCTACTTCCATGAACACCCTACTTAAGGGATCCTTTTCTCATTGCTTTATACTCTTGGTATTTCTGAGAAGAGAGCAGGAATTTTACAGAACTTATTCTTTTATCTCATGTTGATATGCAAGAATTGCCAAGGGTCTACTCGTCAACACGAGCATCTGTTCTTTCTTTGTGCMTATTTATAGTTCAACATTTTAAAAACATCTAATCAATCCAAACTACCTTACCATCAGCATCATATCTTACGTGTTAGGAAGTTCAGAGTTAAACTTTCTGCTATCCTTTTGTTGCATGTAGATCAAATGATTTCYTATAGAAAAAGCAGAAATGCTAGAAAATGCTTGGAGAAAATATCATAGAGGATGGAAACCTAAGGATTAATGYCCCTGTTCTGTGCGATCAAAAATTAAAAATTAAAATTCTTTTAAAATTAGACCTCTATACCTTTCAGGATATTGTTTTTATCTCATACTCCTTGGCAAAGCACATTATTTATGCAATCCAGATTTCCTGGGTTTTCCCATCACGCTTAGATTTTTCCTGAACATTTAATCTTTAATTTCATCTGTTYTCCTCAAGACCCCCACAAGTGATTTTTTATGGAAGTCAACAGATCTGTTTCTTGATAGGACTGGGATTCTCTATCTGCTCTCATAATGCATTATGTGAACGATGGTTTTTGCAGTGCTGGTGCAAGATGCTGACGGGTTCATTTCCCCTCCCATTGCTTTCTGCACACAAGCTGGCAGAAACGTGATGGCAGAACCCTTGTTCCCCATACTTTGCTTCTGGAGTTGGCAAGCAGGATGGATGGAAACAAAGCAATGTGCCTTGTTCTATTTAAACCCACCATGTGCTGAGTTGCTCTCTCAAAGTCCAGGTGTTAATAAACTTAACAACCCAGGGATCAAACCTCTTTATTATATCGTGCCATTGTGGGCTCCTGTAACCCAAGGGTATTTGCTAYGCAGCAAGGAGATTTGATATGCCCCATGTGTATCTGTGGTGTTTGTGTTTCCATAAACTTAAGGGTACTTGAGATGTCTTCAAACTCTTTTGGAGTATAGAGAAGCATATGGAGAGTGAARGCTTCATTCTTATTATGGCTTTTGCCTGACCTAAGAATTTGAAACTGATCTGCTTTTGATCCTGTTTAGTCAAGATAAAAGTGTCTCTAACTTGCCTTAGGGATTACTTTTGTCTTTTCAATTCCTTCAGTAAGTAAAAAAACATGTAGTTGTGAGCACACTGTTTCTCAAGAGGGACCATTTTTGCTATAATATACTGCAGAACATTTCCTTCCTTGTCTCCATGTTTGATACCTACAGTATATGTTTCTGTGATATAATAGGAGAATTCTCCACTACATGCTTAGCTTAGTTCTGGGTTTCCTATTCAGGTATTCCCCTAGTGGCACTTAAGAAATTATATGCTTTAATTTTGGTGGCTTGCAGTCCCCAAGCAAGCCTTTGAGTGTCAGGGGCTTTCATCTGGTGAGAGAAATGGCTTTTCTGATTTTCTGGTTTTTATAACAAAAGGAAAATACCTAAGTAAAAACACTTGGAAAGGAGCTTTTAGCTCCTTTATGGCTCTCATAAATTCAGTGAAATTCAATGAATATTGCTGCAGCAGGTGAATGTTCTGCTTATATTTTTAAGACTATGCAATTTGTTACTACAGAAGTGTTGATTATAATCCACTGGATTCAGTGCAATAAACTAGAGTAAATGYAGTGACCTACAGGTTAAGAAACATAATAACGACTTCTTTATGTCTACTTGGCTACAAAAGATTTTCAAACAGGATTTTAGTGGCAGCCCTTGTAAAAGAAATGCATATCCCTGTAATTGCTTCTTACCCTAATTAACACTGAGAGAAAAGCTTCATTCTGGAGCTACACTCCTTAGCAACGCTCCATTCTTCCTSTTGTATTTTTATGAGACAAGAATAATTACTCTGCTGCAAGCCACCGWGCTTACCAGAAAGTGCAGTGCATAGTTTCAACATTTTCAGAAACCAGAAATAAATACCAGACTACAGAATAGTAGAAAGTATTTTATACTTACCAAGTAATTTCTTTTTTTCAAATATCAAAGCTGTCAAGTACCTCTAAATGTCTATTTGAAAATTTCTGTGAAAATATCCCACCCCAAATCCTTAGCAGCTTCAGATGAGAACATCTACAAAATGCATGTCAGAGGGAAATTAGTGTATGCCAGAATTTGGATAAGACAATTCTAGAAACTTCATATTCTCTCTGATCTGAGCAGTATGGGTCATGGCTTAGGGAAAGGCTTCATAAGCAAAGTTTTTAGGCTTTTCTTAAGAACAAATTATCTATCTTATACTCTCCAAATAAAAAGAGGAAAAGTATAAAAAAATATAAAGTATAAAAAAGTTGTGAGATGGGTAAAATCTGAAAAATACTGATTTAAATTGCAATCCWAAGCTATACTGAAAACATTGAATGGTAGGGTCTAAGGTTCTTGACCTCAATTTGGCTTTTGTTGTTGTTGTTGTTTTTGCTGTTGTTGTTGTGGTTCTTTTAAAAGCCATTCACAATTTAATATAATTTTTTTCAGGTCAAAGCATTATGACAGATGGTTGGGCTTTTGGACTGCACTTAAATTTGATACCAACTGCATTCAGTTAACCTGAATTGCTCTCCATCATTTTGTGATTATTTGGCAGTTCACATGAGTGMGTTCTCCATTCCAATAGACACAACACAAGAACTCTCGATTACTAGGTGACATTTTGTAACAGTCACAACCAAGAATTGCCGTGTCATATCTTCTCTTGGGCATCCTTAGTTTTTAAACTTAGTTTTGAAGTCTCTGAACTTCTATTTGGCACTGATTTTTTAAAACAAATATGTGTTCGGTGACTGTTTTCTGAGATAAGAAGGCTCTGATTCTCCTTGGTATTCTGGGATTTAACTTCCCATCGGCTAGAAGAAATCCAATTTTTGCTCTATGAATGTCCCAGTCTTAGTGACCCTTTCTTTCTGTTTACCTGCTCTCCTGAATAACCTGCAAAATTCAATCAACATGTGAGAACATACCTGGAACAAGTGTTTAAAATATACACAAGGATATGTTCTATCTTCCTGGTCTTGTATCCACCTTTACTAATGGAATTCATAATTGCCTACTTAGTTGAGGAATCTTCTTTTTGGCAAATAGAGACTTCACTGAGTAGGACTGGAATTATTTCCCTGTCTTCAGCAACCTTCTAAATAGGCTTTAATTCAGCAAAACAATACTAGGAAGATCTCTAGTGAGTATTCATCCTTAGTCCAACCAGTKTTTTATGGTGATGGGTTGACTGTGATCAACAACCAAGCACCCACACAGATGGTCTTTGTATCCCCTCTCCTGCAGAACGGGGAAAATGGAGGGAATGCAGTAAGATTTGCGAATTGAAATAATGGTGATTCAGTAGGGAAAGTAAAAGGGGTGCACACAAGCTTTCTCCTCCTTTTTCTGTGYTTTCTAGCTGAGCACAACATCACCTGGTATGGGATACCCCCTAAAGGAATTCCCATCAGCTGTCCCAGCTGTGTCCCACCCTAGTGTAAAGTTGACCCCAGCCTACTTGCTGCAGCAATGTGTGATCAGGGAGAAAAAGAAAAAAGATGTCATGGTGGGCAAACACTTTTCAGCAAAGCCTAAATGCTGTTGTGCCGTCAGCACTTCTCAGTCACAGACAGGGCCCACAGGGCTGTGCCATACGTCTCAAAGGTGCWATAAAACTTATAGTAAAGAATTTTGTCATCTCTGTAAGATTTTTTGTCGGTGTCTTGAGACGTTCATACATGCACTAACACTCAGCCACAAAAAYACAGAGGTGACAAAACAAAACAGTGATTAGAATGACCACTGAGCTTTCAAAAGTCTATATCTTCAATTCAGAACACTGACAAAGATTATGCAAAAAAGCCTTTCCCTCAACTTCTTCTGATTCAGAGATGGGTTCAAGCAAAAAAGCAYCACCAAACTGGTTGGTCCTACGTGGCCCAGCTTTAAGCAAGCATTAGAGTCACAGAGGTTGTAAACACTTCTGTGAAACAGCAGAATACAGATTCCAGTCTTTTCTGGGATAGAGCATGGAAGACAAGAGCCTTCAAGCTGATGCTTTTCTGCACACTAGAGAAAGTAAAAAACTTGAATTGTTTGCATTAATTTTAAAATCTTTGTTTCCCTAAATGTAGCTTCTGTTTCTGTGTTTTGTCAAAGGTGACCACTATWTATTCTGTCATGTCTTCAGTCCCTGCAGTAATGCATTGCGCCTCTCCAGCTTTTCTATGAAATATAAAATGTATCTACTAATAACTAGAAATGAAATCAAGCCGTTACAAATTGAAGGAAATAACTCAACCCAGGGAGGTATTAGGACTAACTCAGGAGTATAGKGGATAGAATATTAAATTTTGACATTCCCAAAACAGCTTTTGACTTCTCTATTCCTATTTTTTAATTGTGCCAACTATTGAAGCATATGCATAATTTACATGAACATTATGTAAATTCATACATAATGAATTTACAGCTCTGATTTCAGAGCTGAATTTATAGTTTAAAAAAAACAGTGGTTCAAAAACACTATAAGATAAAAGAAACCCTGTTCTCCATCATCAAAGCTTGAAATTGCTGTCTTATGGTATAAATAAAAGATGGGAAATTCCCATCCCAGAATTACTGGCAATGTCTCATATCACAAAAATGTCTCCAAAAACAAAGCCTAACAAAAACAAAAACAAAAACAAAAACAAAAACAAAAACAAAAACAAAAACAAAAACAAAAACAAAAACACACAAGCATGAATCCTGCAAACATAATAGCACACAATAATTTTTTTTCTCTGTCACGGTCAGAAGATCTCAATGAAGAATTAGAGACTTCTTCATTCACTTTTTCATCCAGACAGAGTATTTCAACAGGTTAAGAAAATGGTAAGATGATCAGGGATAGTTTGCAATTCCGCTCCCATGTTAGCTGGAACTTTACCAGAACATTCAAAACTCAATCAATCAATGATCATGGCACGGATGCCAAAATTCCCGTTAATTTTAAGGGTTTTGAACAAGGTTGGAAGTCATATAATTACAAAGTATCTACACTGCATCTTTATCTAGGCCAGAATGAAAAATTGTACCGTGATTTTTAGTAGAATGCAGTGACATTTTGGTCCCAAATCCAAAGCTATTCACCTTATGTTTCTTAACAGGAAAGTAACCAATTTTTTATCATCTCTCCACCAAAAATCTTTGTAAAGACCCTTGTCTCAAAGTTCTTGACAACAGCCAGATTAAAAGATCACACATATTTTTGGGGAAAGGCATGTCTACTTATATATTAAAGCCCACCAAAGTAAAACTTCCTTAAAAGCTTCAGCAAGGGCTTGATGTTTTATGATTGATGGAAGATTTTACACATCTTTGAGTAATGCAAAGAGAATTTATGACTTTTTTTCAGAGTCAGAGATGGTTGTTAAGTGACCACAATCTTTGTTAAGGTTTAATTTGTTTTTAAATTATAAAGGAAGTGAAAATCTGGTAATGCAAATAACTGTTCTTCCTTTGGGAAAYTGCTGAATTCGACGGTAATTTTGTTCATGATATTTGTCAGATGTTCTATCTCTAATTGACTTAGGATCAAAGGCTTGTCCAATTCAATTTTATGATGAGATTTATCTTTGCAGATTTTTATTTGTAAGTATCTCCATAATTTTGTTTAACATCCTTTTGTATTTCCAAGAAGTGCAGTATTTTAATCAAGTTTGTGGGGAAAAAAACAGAATCACTTGAAAAGCATTTAATAAAATTCATTTTCAAGGGCATAAAAATGTGTTGGTGTTTACACTGGAAATATTTCATTTGTAACTGCAAATAATTCACATGCTTCCAGGGAATATGCTTATACTTACTGATGGAAGACACCACCAGGCCAAATGTAACTACAGAACATTTACATATTGCTTATTCTTCTGAGGAAGTCTTGTAAACAGTACTGAAAACATTAACTGAAAATGCTGATACATTGCTTATTGGATGACATGTGTTGCATTCCCAGTTAAAAAATTATGTGATTGTTCAAGAACTCAGTAGAGAGCTCTGCTTCTTTTATTCAAACTTTTAAAGATTTTTGCTTTCAGCTTTGTGGCACTAGCAAAAGGTTATTGTTAGAGAAGCATAMTATTTCTCCTTTATTCCCACATAAAAGAACATTAAAAAAAGCCAATGCCCTCATAGCATGTAAGGCACCTCACTGTCATTCTTAAACTCTAATCATCCCAATTCCTAATACTGCATATAGTGARCATATTAAGAAGCTTCCAATAAGCAAATAAAGTCAAAGGGAAGTGATGTCTAACAGTGCTGCTTCTATTTTTACCACTAGCACTTATATAAAACTATCCTATTGCTAAAAATGGACAGAA
>QVAJ01000005.1:7819210-7852263 GCA_003546035.1 Mixornis gularis | reverse complement strand
AACATTTTTGTTCTGATAACTTCCATATTCTAGACTAATTTATTTGTTGACCATTCTGTTAAATCATCGTTTGCTAGACAAAGACATGTAAATGACCTAGACAAAGATGTGTAAATGAGCTAGACAAAGACAAATGTACAACCTTGGACTTCAGGAGAAGCTATTTCAGCTTGTTCAGAACTCTCTTTRGCAGGGTCCCACCAGAGACTGCCCCAGAAGGGCAAAGGGTCCAGGACATGATTTTCAAGGATGTCCTCCTCAAGGAGCAAGAGTATCCTATTCCAATGCACAGGAAATCAAACCAGCACAGCAGAGGGATGGCAAGGGCTCCTGATGGRGTTCAGAAGCAAAAAGAAAGTGCACAGAAGGTAGGAGTGGGGTGAGGGCACAGGGACAACTGCACCAGTTAGTGAAACATTAGAGAACATAGCAAGAACACAGTGAATAACAATACATTATTGCCTCTTCCTTTCTTAGGAGAAGGTAATTTCCTTTTTGAAAACTGCTTGTGATCGCTATTTTAAAAGAATAGTGTTTAATCTCATTAATCAACAGAATAAAGCTTCACAGACACTGGCCACTGAGAATAAACCAACAGGTATTCCTGTTTGTAGCCTTCCTTTCTTTTTTATTTCCTTTACTCTTCCAGAGACTACTGAGAGGTTTTATTTCTCCCAGTGCATGGATCACAGCACAAGACCAAGTTAATTTAAYAAGAGTCATTAGCATTTATATAGGGCTCTATATTCTAAAATATTTTTWCAAACATTTACTAATCTTTAGGCTATCTCTGTGACATAGGTATTATCTTTATTTTAGTCGTGGGGAAACAGAAAGCTGTAAATTAGAAKAATTATCAGTACCACACAGAAACTGAATAATAGAGCAAGTAACATAGCTGAGGAATCYCCCAACCTCATTTTCCTACTTATTATTTACCTTCCTCTCTTATAAAATCCATCCAGTGTTGAAAGCCAGGGCAAGGAATAGGACATGCACTAATAGAGTGGCTACTCATTATGGAAGTTTATTGACATAATAATTGCTCATCAGCATTCTTTCCTAGTATTACACCCTGGAATAATTCCTGGAACTATATGAACATAAAGTGGGCAGTTCTTCATAGAACAAGCAGGTGCTACCAACAATACTGGGTTGCTAGAATCTGCTAGCTTAGTAATTCTTGTCTTCTCTTCTACAGGTAATAGCTTGAGCACTTGAAGCTTCACATACTGCCACATTATTGATCTCTTGACAAAAAAGGAAAATCTACAATGTCATTCATTGAAACATTTTTATAAATAATGAACAGTATGTTGCAAATTCATGAGTATTTAAACAAATATCAGCATATCTATGAAACTGTAACAGAGGCAGCAGTTGAAATTTGATACCACACCCATGTGTGGTCAGATGCTCTTTTTAAGAAGTTTTAAGAGGGTGATAATGATAGCCAAAAATTCATGGCTGAAAAATATMATTGAATTGTAGAATTGYTATGGTTAGRAAAGACAACTARGATCAAGWCAAAACYCTTAASCTAGCACTGCCACRTTCACCACTAAAACGTGTCCTGAAGTGCCACGTCTATATATCTTCATCATCCAAGTCATTTTGATTTTGAGTGCATTTATGTTTTTTTAATAGATATCATAAAAAAATTATAGGTTTGAATTTTGTCCTCTCCTTCAGAAAAAATACCACTAATCTAATTTTAAATAATAATTAACAAAGAATCCAACAAGTATTTATACTCTCTAAAATAGAAAATATTTTTCTTAAAATTATTGTCAGGCAACATTGTTCACATGGTTTTATGTTGTCTATGTATATACCTTTTGCATTAAGCCTTTTGCAATAAGGAGAATGGAATCCTATCAGTAATATCCATGCAGCCACACCACCTATAAATAAAATGAGATTTGGTTGATTTGCATTTATTCAAATGCTGGGGTTCCCATTTTTTTTCTTAGAAGCCTGTTTCCTCAAGTCATGAAAAAGGTGTTATAAAACTTTCAAGAAATATATTTTTTAAGATTATTTGAAGGATAAGTTCTAGCATTAACTTCAGTAGTTTTAGGAGTAGTAGGTAAAGAAGTAGGCATGCCTTTGTGTTCTATTCTAATGACTGGTTTTCACGTTCTAAGAAAAACCTACCATAAAGCAACTATTGATACATATAATAAAATTGGTACTTTCTTGTCTTTTAAAACGTTTTTCAGTTTAGTTTATTTATTTTTWCATTTTTTTCATGTAGTCTTTCTGTTTTTATCAAAAAACCTATAACTCATTGTTGGTTTGAAGCTCTACTGGGTTTTGACTTCTGTGATGACTAGAGTCTTAATGCCCTAACTAAGCTTTTATCTCTCTCACTGTGCATCTTATTTATTTGATTTGGTTTTGTTTGTTTTCACAAATGACCAGATAACCTCTCGGTATTTTACATATTTTTTATCTTCCTTGAAAAAGCAATTATACTGAAAGAGGACCCTCCTGCAGGGAAACTCCTACAGTATTCTTTCAACTCATTCTGATTTCAGTCATGACAATAATATTTATCTCAAGAAGTATTTAATCCTTAACTGGTATCTACTATTGAAATATTAGGCAGAGAAATTTTTTTCTTATATGATCTCTTAGCTGGACAATTGAATTTTATTTAATAAGATTAAAATGTTTTATGAAAACCACTTTGTATTAAAAAAAGAACAAGTCATCTTAAGTGTAATGACTTGTAATGACATGTCTTTGTGTAATGTATTGGTCAGTCAAATCTCTGTAGTGTTTGATTCAGAGGAGGAGGAAAAGGTTAGGGGGAGAGGCCTCAGCCCTCTTTAAATGTGATGTTCAAAATCTCAACACAGCCTCTGTAATCTTTGAAAATATTTCACTGAAGTTTACTCCCATTACTGATAAAACCCACACTATTTTTATTCCTTGGCTTATTGAATCCTAGAGGTTCATGTTCATCTTTACTGTCATATTCCAGTGCCCACTGGTGAGAAATGCGAAGAGGCAGCTATAATAGCTGGTGCATGTTAGTAGCTGTTCTTTGTTTTCCCATCAGACTTAGAAAATCTACAAAGAATGCTGGCAAACCAAATCTGTGGAGCCAAATTACTATTGAATAGCCTCGCAGCCAAAGGACATCTCCTAAAGCATTCCTTTGGGGAATCAAAAACTGATACAAAGCGCTACTAATATTTTGCTAGTATCTTTGAAATATATTTTAAAGCTATTCTGGTCTTGTCAGTTCACTGTTTTTTTTCGGTTAGATAGAAGTATTTTTTTCAGCTTATTTTCAACAAGCAATATCTTAAATCAAATGTTTCTTGTTACTTCCATAAAATTTAAAAAATGATGTTATTCAAATAGTTATGACAGGTTAATGTTGCAGGTTATGTGAGGGTGTGTGTCAGCTGAGGGTACTGAATAAGGTAAGAATACTCTGAAGTTAGGTACCTCATACAACAAAGTTCTCAAAAGTAATTCTGAGAAATGTCTGACAAAGCTTTACTTTTGGGACAATGTCTTGACATTTTTTCACTCCTGGCCTAACATTTCCTGACATCAGTCAGTGGATTTACAGTAAGTTTGTATCACTTTGTAAAACTCAGCTATTTTTTTTTTCTTAAAGTGTAGTTAATTCATTTCCAAGAACAATTCTTATTTCAAATGTCTTATTGCTTTTACCTCTTATATTTTTTCTTYTATTTTTGAATGAGACCTTGCACATGATATGACTGTCTTATCAATGCAGAACAGTGCACCAAGATATCTTTCCCACTGCACTTTTACTTGAGAGAAAGACTTTCAGCCATCTTTCATTCATGGTTACTAATTGGACTTCCAGAACTACACCTCAAATACAGGTGCACACCTCAGGTGCTTTAATGGTATGTTTGCTTGCTGTGGAGACAGCCAGTGGTAACAGCAAACTAACATGACAGATAAGTTCTATTGCCTAGAAAGGGAAATATTTTGTGTGGCTAGAAATCTGACAGCAAGATGACCCTTCTTAAATGCTGTTTTTCTCCCATGCATCTACATCTATAAACTTGCACGTGGAGATCTCCCTCTGTCTTTCTTCTATTTCTCTGCCTGTATGAAAACAAGATAAATTTCAGGATGGATGCTGAACACACATTTATGCTGCTGGTGTCTCATCAAACAGCTCTACTCAGTTTTGAACTGATTAAGTTAAACTTGTAAGCAATCTTTGTGCCTAAGATTTGAGTAGCACTATGTTTATTCTCTCTGCCTAGATGCTGATTTCTGACAAATTTTTAGATTCTTGCACAAAATCTGTCCAAGTTTGCTGATATTTTTGTTCTTTTATAAATCTTTGGCACAGGTAGAATGAATTCTGCTGGATTTTATAGTTAAAAACTATTAATATTTTTACAAAATTTCTCTATTATGTACAGTAGTGGAAACGTACATGTGTATGACTACACTTTTCTACATTTAGCAGTCTATAGTATAAATATGGTTAGAGAAAAAAAACTGCAGATGTTAGTGATATAGAGAACATTGGTGTTTATTTATAGTAATAAACTGAAAATTCATCTTCATCAGATGACTGGTTAAGAAATTATTCAACTTCTTCATAAAARACATTTAAAAGACTACATTTCATTCAACCAGGTGCACAGCCAGCTAGCAGTGTTTTCTGACTAATGTGCTGGTCATCTTTCATGTCAGCTGAAAATCAGGGTTTACCATTTAAAATTTAACACTGGGAAAAAGCATTTAATTTTCTGTTATTTTGCTCTTATAGCATGTAAGTTTTAAGTGAGGGTGGTAAAATTATTCTTCATTATTTTTGAAAGTTAAACTGATGTTTTCAAATGAATTAGGTAAAAAAAACAAGAGTCTTAGCACACTTCTATGATAGATAGTTACAGTATCTTGCACCTCCTATTATTTAACCAGGAGACAATCAGGAGATGCATCATGAAAAACTCTACGGCAAATAAAGTAAAACCTGACATGATTCCATCTATTTCTGCCTTTTTTTTTTTTTAAGACAGGATCCATAATGGAGAAGATACATTTACTAGTTTTATTTTCAGTTTTTTATGAAAATTTGTAAATACTTGTTAATTTTCCTTTTTTTCTATTATTTTTTACAAGTTTTGAAAGAAACAAAAGTATAAACTTCTTATCATTCTACTCAAGCATATCCCCATTAAGATGTACGGTAAGGAGTGAATATAGTTATGAATAAATTTTGTTTTAAAATAACTTTGTCATGATAAAAATATGGGGACTCATTTCCAGAGAAACTGACCTTTGATTAATTTGTGAACTATTATCCTCAAAATGTTTTTTATTTCATGTGAGAAGTAGAACAATCAACACCTTTCTTTCTAGGAAAGCAATCAGGAATAATAACAGAACCCTACTATTACATTTTCCTCTTGAAAGTAATGAAATATTCATGACAGTAGCATTTTTTTCAACTTTAATTTTTTATTATTATTATTATTTTCAACAGAATTCAGTAATATGCAAGAATTGTTCTTTACTATTTTCTTTGAACCAGTTGGGTGTGCAGGCCTTTAAAGCTGATTTTTGTTTAATAAATACATTGGCAAAAATATCACTGCTCATCCCTTCTTCCTTTGAAAAATCTGAAACTAATATTTTCAATTTAATTTTAAAACTCTATTATAAGCAATGGCTTGGGGCAATACATATTTAGTGTCAGATGGTGCCTGTCACTCTGGTAGTATGAAAGAGATTGTATAAGGCAGAAATCTACTTTTGCTATTCCACATAATCAGAAAAACTAGGTTGGAAATAAGATGTGGTACCCTTGTGAGAAAGATTTTTTTTTTGGAAAGCAGGAAAAAATTTTGCCATTGATTACATATGATTGTTTGTCTTGTTAAAAAGAATTTTTCAGCAAGAAAATATACATTGTTTAGCAATTATTTCTCCTTCTAACAGTAGAAAAGGTTTGTTGTGTTCACTTGAATAACCATGAACTTGAAACTTTAATTTTGAACTTTCATCATGTCARCTAGAGACTCATCCACTCATCCATCCATTGCAGATAATCTTTCTTCCAGCTTGCATGCTGAGCACAGATTATATAGAAATATTTTTTACACAAAAATATTTTTAGCAAATAATTGCTTTATTGGCATTATTACTGATCTTTTGCCCTCACAGGTGTTTATAAGATCTATAAAAGAGCCTCTACTTGTTTTGTTTGCCAATTGTTGCTATTTTAATATCCAAGTTTTTAAGTTACAATGCCAGTTATAGTTGGAAATATGCTCATCCCATAATTTGACATGTAGATTTTGTAGATTTCAGTCTGTTTTCAAGAGGTCTACAGAGGGAGAAACAACCATATTGTACTTTAGTCTTTGATATGATGTCAGTACCTTGTGCCTCTACTTTCCCTGGCAGGGATCTAACACCAATGGAATCGCTCAACAACAGTACAAAATACTTATGTGTTTTTTCCTATATTACCATCTGGTTCCYAATAATTTTAGCTCTTTTTCATGACTATTATCCCTTGGCATGCTTAACTGTTGGATGTTCTCTCATGGTGAATTTGCTTAAAAGGACAGTTGAGGGTCAGGCAGATGATTCCCTCTCTTGTATGTCCAAACATAATTTTTGTGTGACAGGGTCTTCTGTGCTAATAGCTTATCTTTGATGCATATGTTAAAAATATTTTGAAAGAGGAGTATTTCTAAGAGATTTACTATCAGGGTTTTAGTTCTCTTTAATCACCTTTATCAGAAGAAACTGTCAGCACTATATCTGCTGTGTTTTGGAGCACAAAAAAAMCAATTTAGACAATTCATTATTATACTAAGAATAAGTGTGTAGGTGTATTTTGTCACCGAATTAGTATGTACTGCAAAATGCCAAATGTAGTAGATATGTCTYTAAGTAAGAGTATTCACTGCAAATATTTTCATGTCTACATCTGTAAAACCATAGTTTAATTATGAAGTCTCATTTTGGTTGATGGTAGATTTAAGTGCTTTCCCTTGATGGAAATCAAATCACAATTATCTTCACAGTAGGCCTAAAGTAATGCATTTATTCTGAAAACCTCAAAGTATGCAATGTTTTCTTTGTCAACAGCATTTCATGTTGCTTGGATCAGAAATTTTGAAATTATTTTCTCTCARTTGCTACTGGCATTGCTTTTATTTATGTTGTTGTAACCCACACAAGTCACTGCCTCAGTTTTGGGCAGCGTCAAGGTACATAGTACTACACAATCTGTGTTCTGATATACAGAGAACTGAAAAGACAAAGAACAGAGGGTTCAGGGGAAATTTCAGACTGATGTTAAACATGAGTAATCATCTTMTTGACTTATTTTTTTCTCCTGGTTCCATGTAAAGCAGCACTATGAAAAAGTATGGGAAGACATCTTCCATGTACATATGTCATATATATAYTTAAATGTGTATTCATGTGTGCATGTACACATGAACATAATACATGCATATCTATATACACAGATATCCAGATGTGTTATATCTATAGTCAAATTTAGTACAGTTCAGAAAAACCACACATATAAGTGTGTTTGGAATTTTTTCACAAAATGATTCTTGAAAAAATATTTAAAAGAATATGGAAAGTGAGCCTCAGGAAATTGTTTGTGAAAGGCATTAATTCAATAGTCAGTGGATGCTATGATGGATAAYAGGTATTTGTGAAGTGGGAAATCAGGCTCCTAACCTTGTACTACTGTATAATTCAAAAGTTTTAATGCAGAGAATAGAACTTGTAACAGTGATCTGAAGGAAATAAGTTTGAATTTGTTATACAAAGAAAAGAGGAACAATCAATGTCTGCATTCAGATTGCCAAAGTGTGGTGAGTGCGAGTACTACATAAGTTTAGGGTTTTCTTCTTTGTTAGTAGTTAATGGATCAGAGCAATAAAACTATCCCTAGATGAGAGGAAGTTGCAACAAATGAAATTGGACACCTAATCTTCATATTTGTGGAGGGTTTATAGCATTATTTTGATGAATTTTAATAGAAAAAAATTGGTCTGCTCAGGACTGGAGAAAGAACAAAAGGTGAACAGACACAGACTGCAAAAAGCAAAGGTGGACTATGGAAATAGAGCCAATGCTCAGAAAGGTGATTCATATTGGAAAGAAGGCACAAGAAATAGAAATAACACCTTGATGATATTCAAAACATTGGTGCAGAAGAATAAAAGCAATCACAAGAGCTCAGCCACAATGCCTTTAGACATTCAAGGGACATTTTCTGACCCATCTGGCTGGGAAGGGGGAAAGTGGCCAAACCTAAGGTCTAACAAAGGCAGCTTGTAGGGCTTTCAGCTGTTGACAGAAGAGACAAGAGGCACCTCCAGAGTGGCTATTAGAGACAGAGCGTTACTGATATTAACCTATAGAGCAAGAAAGAGAGGCCATAAACTGATAACCTAGAAATGCAGGTGAAGTAAGAGCATGCTTTTCTGGAAAGGGACACCAGAACAATGGAGTTGATGGAAAAGCCAATTTATCATTTGGTTACAGAGACATGATTCAGGGACACAAGATGGTCACAGATGGAAGCTGAAGCAATGCASACCAGTGAAATTTGTTTGCTATTTTTTGTTCTAAGGCATTATATGWTCAAATCATTAGTTTTATAGAAGTGGCACTCATCTTCACTTGAGACTATCAGCATAAGAATGATAAAGGACCTTTCTTTTGTCTAAACAGTTATCTGTTTAAATACTACTGCTGTGAATAGGAGACTTCTTTCCTGAAGAGCCTACAACCAACTCCTTGAAGTACTTCAGCACAGAAAGCATAAGTTCTAGCAGTTACATTTTTGTTTTTCCCACTGTGAGCCATCTGTAGAGGTTTTCTTTGCTCTGTGAAACTGCTTCTTTCCTATTGACATGCCATTTGGTGATGTTGAAAGGATACTTGATATGATTGTCTTTTTTATGTTTTTTGCGTTCAACAAATTTACTTCCTCTCTTTTSTCTCTCAGCAAATCATCTTTCTTCCCTTCACAAATACACAATGGAAAAAATTGTCAAATTAAGAAAAATACACATTTAAAAAGAAAGATACTTGAAAATACATATATATACCTATTTTAAAAGGTTGTTCTGTGCCATAATTCAGTTGTGGCTTTTGAAAAGGCAGGTAAAAGAAATTAAAGTAAGTGTTGTCAAATAAATCCAAAGTTGCAAGTTTTCTTCATAAAACAAATAGGGGGTGAAATGAGTGGATTTGTCTGAGATATTGAACAAGATGTCCCATTAAATCACAATTAATAATGCTAAGATAGGAGGCTGGATAAATTAYGGAATAGCTTGCTGACCGTTTTATTAAAGTTGTTAATTGAGCTGTAAAATGGGCTAGTCCTTCTTCTTAAGGAGCGCCTCTTCTTTCCCAGCTCAATAGATTATACTATGAGTTTCTGTGCTTCCTGAGGCTGCAGATGATGCACATACTGGTGAAGCAGACACTCTGAATAATGCAATACTATGAAGAATTTAATTGCCTGATTAAATGGCTGTAATAAAACATCATGTGTCTTAATACAAGCAGAAGTTGTGAAATAATCTTCCCACTGAGTACAGCATGTGTGAAACTGCCACCAGAGTAATGTTATAAGACCCATTTCATGGAAGTTTCACATGCAAAAATGATGCAAGCACTGGCAAATAAGTCTTATAATCAAGGTTTATGGAGTGCAGTTGGTTTTGCTCATTAACAGAGTGAATGTTAACTTGTAGTTACTTACCCAGCAGAATTATATCCCAGACTAGGAGAAAGTGGATTCTTAATCCAAGGCATATAAACCGAAATTAGGCAATATACAATTTTCAACAAGGTCAAAATACCCTATTAATGAAGGTAATAAATACTAGAGCAGTTTGGAATATCTGTTGTGGGAGGTTTCTCCATTGCCATCTCTAAGAACAACACGAATTTTCTGAGAACCAAAGGTGAACTTGGCTTCTGTAAGGAATTCTGTATCTTCTCGTATCATTCCAGGGGCTAGACATTCTGGGAGAATTCTTTTTGTTGCCCTTGATCCACAGCCTTAGCCCAACACTACTGAACTACTTCTATTTAATATATTCTCTGTAAATGCTTTAGATACTGCAAAGGACGGAGAAAAATCAAAAGCTGACAAAAGAAAAGAAAAATCATCCAAAAATAAGTTTCTGTGAATTACTCTAGCTACCCCCTTCCTTTAAAATAAGTTAATTGGTATTGCTCTTATTTTGATAGTATTTGAAAATCTATTAAGATAACGACTAAAGTAAAATCTCATGGTTTAGAACTTCAGCTAGTCAAACCCTAATGGTCAGGAAGRGCTTTTTCCTCTGCCTGGCTATCTATTTTATACAGTTCAGACCCTCCTTCCTCTGAATATGATAGTGACATGAAGGGTCCACTGTAAAATCTAAGGGGGAATATGTGCATATGTGACCACTACCACCCTTCTTCCCTATCCTCCATGCACAGGCATAGAATCATCTATTGCAATATAACACTGTAAGGCAATCATCTGTTGTTCAGGTAAGCTGCAAAAATCTTTGCTTGTAAATGCTGCAGTTTAAAAGCTGATGAGCAAATAGGTCAGGTATTCATGTGTGGAGGGCAGAGGGACAACAGCAAGAGTGACCTTGTTAGCTGGCACAGGCAAACAACCCTGCTCATCAGACACCCGTCGATTCCTTGCTGGTGTGCTTTGCTCCCAGGGTCAGGGTCAACTGATTGCAGAACTTGGGGTCAAAGTGAAATCATCTATTGCCACTTGAGCCTGATGGCATTTTTCTTCAGAAAGCAACAAAAAAAGACCCTTTTTTTCCATTCTCCTCCAGAGAATAAAAAATATAGTAGCATCCAAACCTGCTAGAATTATCTCCAGGGATTTTTTTATTTTTACTATATATATTTCTTAAATTTGTACTTTATATGGTTATGGAGATAGTAGGTTTGTGCTTATTTTTAACTAGATAATTTATGCTATTAACATATTTAATTTGAATCAGATTACTTGTATAAGATAAAAGTCAATGACACTGCAAATTTTTCAGTATGTGTTCAGAATGGGTCAGATGGTACAAATTTTTAAARCATCAGCAATAAAATTTTGTTTGAAATGCTCATTATTATTATGCCAGGAAATGTAACCRGGAGTAAAAAGGACTGGATTTGTGAGTGTAGAAAAATGCAACTCTTTAGTCTTTCAAATTCTTTTTTGAAAGAAAAAGCTTAATTTTCTTTCCTCCAGCTTTCAAGTGTATATTACAAGCACCTGTTTTTTACCTGTTCTTTCTGAAATTATAGTTATCTCTGAACGGTTGCATTATTCAAGTGAGTTTATCCAGTGTTAAATATCCTATCTGATTTCCAATTTTACTTTGAAATTGCCTGTTCAAACCCAAGGATATGAATTATTTTCTTGTAAATTTGTGTTTCAGTATCAAGTGTCACAGATATCTTTGGGACCTGCAGCAGACACAAGCTAACATTCATTACAGCTCTTGGGAATAATATTAAAGATTTTAAATTATAAAATATTTGTGGTTCCCAGTCAAACCCACAGTTTTTACTAGAACCAAATCATATGGCCCAAACATATGAATTACTCATAAAATTCTGTAACAATACTCCTCCCAGGCCAAGCATTATATTAGACATATTTAATCAATYGTTGATTACTTAATGGAATTCAGAGCCATTTTTTCCCTACTGTGTTGGGAACGATAGCTCCTTAATTATGTACTTACCCAATCCTCTGCATTTTAAACAACCTCATAATTAAGCATCTTCTTGGTATTCAACAGCTCCTTTAGTAAGGAATATTTTCAACAAATCCRTAATTAAAGTCTTTTAAATACATATCCAAATAAATGCTTTGAATGAAGGGTCTCACAAAGACTTTAAAAGAAGAGAAATCTTCATGCAACTCTTGCCTAAAGTCCAAAGTAATGAAGGAGATGATACCTTCCTTCCAGGGATGCCCTATTTGAAGAGACAAACCAAAGTGGAGGATAGCTGTGCAGGGCTGGAGGGGTGTGAGCTTTCTATCATGATGTAATTGCACCCTGTCTTAYGATGGGAATTTGTGGTGAGGAGGAGGAAGAAGGGAGAGAACAGGATTAGTAATGAACTTCCAAGTACTACCAAAATGAAACTGAGGGGAGGATGTAATACACACATACRCACTCCTGCTACTGCCAGGGATAAATATGTTGGGGAAATAAATGCAGAAACACGTAGCTCAGAGCTTACTGAAAATGATGCATCTGTGCACATATGTGTACATATTTTAATTTTTAATGGTGATCTGCCATTATATTTTTTGCAGTTCSTACTAATTTCTTAATGCTTGATATTGGAAGTATGTTTTATTTTTTTTAGGACATAATACATAATTAGTAGCAAATTGCTTCAACAAAAAAGCARAATCTAAAAGAATTTCCTAAGTCATAAAAAATGTGTACTAAGTGATTGTCTTCTCTGCCAGAAGATAAATCATGTTGAAAGTTATTTGTGAAGAGATTTCATGTTTAACTATGGAGAAAGAATGAGTTTTAAAATTCATTTGGAAGTTAAAGTTCTGAGAATAGAACTTGCTGAAGACGAAAGCTACCACTGAYTTGAACCTCATCATTTATGTAAATGAAGCCTGCAGGAGTTTCAGCATCACCCTCTGATGCCTTCTGTTTAATTCCCTTCAGCAGGAGATAAGTGCCTAGATACCCTGAGGACCTGAGTGTCAGCAACTTGTACAATCAGACCCTGCTTCTGAATCTTTGAAGCTTATGAGGGCTGTCTCACAGTGTCATTTATGCATAAAGTTTCTACTGATATCAATGCATTTGGGACCTTAACTTTAAACAGGCTACAGTGCGGATGTATTTGTCTAAGCCAGTCATGCTGGGCTCCTATGATGAGAAGYTGGACCCTCTCAATCCACCTCACATGAAAATTGACATAAAAAACTCTTTAGTGAGAGTTTACCTGGCAGTGAGTGAGAGAGCTTCCCTGTGGGTTGCTACTTAACTTACTTTAGTGGTTAAGATTGTTCAGGAGGAGCAACTGTAGAAAGAATTAAATACCTTCACCTATGAAGATTTTTTCTTATCCTTTTCTCAGGGTAAAACTAAGCCTTTGATACCTGTGTGTTTGGTTTGATATCAATTTTTATTGYCTTATTTTAATTATTATTTTGTCTTCCAAATAGCCACATTTACCTCATATTTTCAGCATGCACCAGAGGAAAAGATAGGGTYGAAACTGAAAACAACTTGGTGAAAAGATGAACATTGTAATACTGGACTTTCTAGTTTGAAGTGCCAATATATTTTTCTTTCCTTGGTATGTTTATTCCAATAGTGATCTCAGCATATCATTCACTGTCACAGACCAGTATGTGTCTCTCTCAACAATGCATACTTTTTTTTTTCTGTAGATACACAGAGGAGAAGTAGAGGCAAAAAACTGAGATAAGTGAATTTATTTTCAGTTTTTCATTATGTCACTGCTTTTTTCCCAGCTTGAACCGTTGACAATCCACTGTGATTGACAGAAGTAGAAGCATATCCCATATTTTAAAATCCAAATGAAAAAGTACCTTAAACAATATGCATTTTTCCAGTCAAGACATCTGGAAAATTTGCAGGACGTAAAAAAATATTTGGAGGTATAAAGATGTTCCAACAAAGCAACAAATTTGTTCCCTCTTTCAACCCTTGTACTGTGTTAGCACTTAAAGAAAGTTGTTTTTTTTTTCCCCTAATCTTTTTCATTCATGTGACCCAGTTTGCAATTATCTCCTAGTTTTATTCTCATTCATTGTATTCATATTTTTTAAGCATTTTATTACTTGTTTCCAGAATCCTAGCATATTTCCATGTACTATTATTTGATTTTCAGRCATATTGCAGTTCTTATATCATACTCACACTCACACAGTTCTTAAGGTGTTCTGTCCTGTGTGGAAACTTTTTTTTTGGAGAAGGTTTTATTTATTATTCTTTTTCAACAAATTTTAACATGCTTGTTACTCACAGGCAATAACAGCCCAGAGATGATGTTTCCACACTGTGATATCTAAAAAAAAATATGTCTTTTACTGAAAGTTGTCTTTTTGCATAATTGACTTGGTTTTCAACATTTATATCTTCTGTGGTATTCTGAGGTACATCTTAGATGTCTTGAAACTAAGAATCACAGAAAGAAATTTCTTCCATAACAGCAAAATTCCCAAACTTCCTGCTGACTGTAGACAGATAAAAGAAAGTGACATTGGTAAYCACAGTTTCCATATTTTCTGGTGACAGTGACAAATCTGGGGGTCTACTCACTTATAATGGGAAGTGCTGGAGAAAATTAGGTTTCTCCAGTGGTGGTAGCATTTGTTCCACTTCAAGCATTCCCTACTTCTTATCAGGATTTAGATGATCCTAGCTGGTTTGTGGGGTGGGTTTTTTGTTGTTGTTGTTGTTTTTGGTTTTTTGGGGTTTATTTTTATTTTTCAGAATTTTGCCTTTAGCTGCTTGCTTGTACTGATGGATCTTTCAAATGGAAGAGAAGATTCCAGAACAGAGAAAAACATGTTGTTCGCTGTTGACAAGATTAGTGTTATGAATACCAGGTTTAAAATTTGGACTAGAATGGATAATGCTAATGGAACCTGTTTGTTGTACCCTATGGCCTGCCTTTATGCTCTTCCACTAACATTGATCTTAGGTTATGTGCAGTGAGTGATGCTTAACACTTATTTTTAGCACAATATATATTCTTTATCTTTCTGATGCCTGAACCAGGCTAATTTGTTGCAGATGACAAGGTTCACATTTAGCAGGAACTTAGGTGAACAGGAAATGCTGTCCTAGGCAGCTGTCAGCAAAGACAGAATTGTTGAAACAGAGAACAAAGTTATATGAACATTAAAATTAAATGGCTGTAAGGTGGTTGAATTCTCCAGAAAGGAGGTTTTGTGATCTTCTAACAGCACTTTCTAAAGACCACTGCCAGAGAGATGAGTAAGTGTAACTAATAGGARTGCAGGTAGTCATACTGTAAAACCATATGAAAGCTGATTGAAAGTGACTGTAAGTAATTTGTTTCAGGTTCTTTAGTCATTGTCAACWGTACTCACTATATTTGGCACACTGAGAGCAAATATTTTTAAGAGGTTTTCCAGTGGCACAAATATWAAAAAAAATAATTAAAAAAGAGATTTTGCTATTACTATTAGAAAAGGTCAATTGCTTGGCTCTCTGGACTGGCCAGACATGGTGGACTTTTCTCTAGGGCTGGTTCTGAAGAGGTTAAATGGAACACCACCTCCCTTGTAGGSAGCATGGCAATTATTTTCCCCTAGTTCAAGCATACACTATAGTTTTAGCTTARTGGCAATCACCTTGTGATGTACTCCAGTAATGAAACCACTTCAAAATCATCATGGTGGTTTCCAGGATGATTATTTGCCCTTTAATTATGTGACCTGTTACTGAAGTGCTTTATTGCCATTACATATCCCATTGTGGTTACCTAAAAGGCTGCCCAATTTATTAATGGCGTTAATGGAGAAAAGATTCCTAAGTAATTGCAAAATGCTCTCAACTAATTATCTTGGTGCTGTTTAATGTAGCATTTGCCCTAGTATATTGTGAAATTAATTCTATGTTGTTTTTTCTGATAATGATATAGGTAGAAAATAGATCTATCACTTTCGCTTTTTAAAGTAGAGTGAAAATATTTATGTATTTTGAGTCTTATGTATCATTTGCTCTGCTTGACCTTCACCTCTCTGGAGAATTTTGCTATTTCTAGAGTGTGCCACGAGATGTCAGTGTTTAAGAATATTACTTTTGTCACAATCTGCTATTAAAAGCCCTGTTCTCTGCATTGTTTAAGGTTCAATGGCTGGCAGCAATTTTTTATATTTTTGGATTAAAAATATAAACTGATTGATACTCTCCCAAGTAAAAATGGAAAATAAATATTTTTTTWAAAAAATAAATAACATAACATAAAAGGAAAATTAAAAGAACAAAACAAAACACTCAGGTGTCCCCTTAGAACCACATTTTACTCCTTTCCCCAAAAATGGCACCCTGAGCAAATCTTTTTGGGTTTGGTCTGTAGTGGATATTTGGTCACTGATGGGGGTTTTGGTTGGTTTTTTTCAAAAGAAATTACAAACAGCACGGCAGCTCCTGGTTATAAGGCAAAAGCTAAGTCAAGCCCAGGTCTGATGCTGTGTATGTCAAGCAAGAACAGATTTGAAATCTGTAGGTTTAGAGCTGTGCAATTTATTTCCTTAAGCTGAAAACCCATTGTAATTAGCACCACAACACTGCAGTTGTCTGAATAGAAAAGTTTTGTATCATTGGGGTGGCAGAAAAAAGGCCGTGGGCGAACAGGCAGCAATATGATCTTTCTGAGGTCTTAGTTAAAATTCAAATATATATTTTTTGCAGAAAAATGGCATTAACTGTTTTTCCCTCAGGCTTTAGTGGCCTCTGTCTGCAGCTCTAAACCAGTGCCATGAAGGTGAAAATACATTATGAAATGTTCTAGTTTGAGAGTAATTTCCCAGGTAGGTATACTATTAGTAAGTAGATAAAGTTGTCACAGGAGGTGTAAAGAATCAGGAACATTGACTTTAAGATATATTCTTTATTAGACCGGAGCCACAATATATTTTTTTTTCCATGGGAATATAAAATTCTTATTGTCCTCTAGCAACTGGAGTGCATAAAACCAGATTAGTATATATGGCATATGAGGTACATGGAGGGCATCCTTCAATATTTATGGAAAAAATAATGAAAAAATGGGCAATATTGCCAAACGTAAGTCTAACATGAGCCTGATAAATCAAAAGCATTAAAGGCAATTTGCATTTAATARTCTGGAAATAGATGAAGTAAGTATATTCAGTTAGAGCTAGCTCTGGTACCATCACCAAGGCAAAGACACATTAGCTTTTAATAGAGGTGGGTTTTTAATATACATAATTTGGTATATGTACTCTTCCACTGTGAGCTGAAACAAAACCATTTTTAAAAAAGAAAAGGTAAAATGATTTTTTTTTCTCTCTGTTACTGATGTAAGGACTCCAAGTCATGAGTCTGATGCCCTGGGTTTTGCGYTATTTCTTCTTACGAAATAACAACCCCTAACTTCTGCAGAATATTCTCATTTGCAGTTCCCACTTACTACCACACTTCCTCAGTGCAGATTTTTAAATGGCTCTCCTAAGAGGAGAGTGCTTGCCCAAAGTGCACAGGTGCTCACCCAGTCACAAGTGAGGTGCCACTCTTCTTGGACCACGGTCCCACCTGCATTTTCTAGTCACCTACTGGCTTTTGCAGTTACACTGGCTTCTGAGTCCACAATTTCACTTTCTTCCTTCTGAAATGGTAACCGAGTAGCAGATGCACRAGGAAAGAAAAGAAATAGTGAAAAGGAAAGGGATTAATGAAAATGTAAGCTTTTCTACGTGTACATAATTTAATTTCAAAATACCTGCTTATCTTATGTATGTCTGTTCAAGCAACCGTTGTCACAGAAAAAAAGCTTTAAATTATTCTTTATATATATATATATTTCTTTATCTAAGAAATTCACTAACAAAGATGTCCTGACAGGAAACAAAATGTTTCTATATTCTACTCTCACAGAAAAGAAAATTATAATAAGGAGTTCAGCAGACTTTGAAGCACCCAAAAGTGCTGTGGTGATTTATAATCAGCTCAGTTTACCTGCAGAACTGTGCTCTAGCTCAGAGAGAAATATATGACTAATTCATCCCATCTGATGCTTACCATGATCTGCTGTTGATCTAACATGCAAAAGAATATTGGGATAGCCACCATTGTTTGGATTTGCATCAAAAGTCTCCTTATCCAAACATTATTAAAAAAAGATTTTGACATGTGTAAGTTAATTCTCTGAAGCAAGCTCCCTACTGCCACTACTTACCAACAGCTGGGGGTTCTCAGGCTTTGTGTTTTCTGTCAAAGTAGTACAGCTTAGCACAAAATCATAATGTCATACATGGCTGTAAAATTTGACTGTTTCAATCAACAACAGGACGATATCACACTTGAGGGAAACCATGATTTTCACAAAGGCACTGCTAATATTACAGTAACAGGAGAGCAATAAGAAAACAAGTAATTTCAACATGCACCGCTGACTTACACTTACAAAAACACACATATAGACATATGTATTTACATTTATAACACTCTTTTTTGTACACTACAATGATTCTTACAAGGATTTTGGACAATTTATATCAGGTGCCTCTTGATTTGCTAGAAATTAGAAGAAAAAAATYGTAAAACACCTGAAAATATGAAAAATGTCTTAGATTTTTTTCTCACTTCCCCCCCACCTGCCTTTTTTACCTGTACTGATATGACTGAATTCACTCTGGCAGAGTAGGATTATTCTTCAAACATACAATTTCCTCTGGAGCCCTAAGTGAGCAGTGTTCAGTGAACTGCTTCTGCCCTAAAGCTCAGAGGGAAAAGTTTCTCATGCATTGGTGTATGAGAAAGGGCTCATGCAAAAGAACTCATGCATTGTTGTCATTCTTTTGAGGAGCACCATATACAGAAAGAGCCCTGGTCTGTCCTCTGTGGTAGCTGTGAAACCTCAGTGTGCTGTAGTTGTGTGTCCTCAGGCTGTAGAGTGCCCCTGGTGTGCACTGGGTCCTCACCTCAGACACAGCATACATGTATTGGGCGATTTGGCACAGGGGCCCTTGACCTGAAATGCTGTACCCCAGTGTGCTATTTTGAAAATGTTTTCCAATAAAAAGATAGCAGTCTTCACCTAGACACATGAGCTGTAGATGTGTCTGCTAAGTAGGGCAGATGAAAGAGAGTCTGTGACTTCCAAATTAAGTTCCAGTCCCACCATCATTCTGATGTTAACATTGAATATTGATGATACTAAACCTTGATGGCTCCTTCCCATGGGACCTGGCTGCTGAATCTCAGCACTTAGGCTGAAATGGCACAGGCTCAGAAGCAGGACTTAAAGCATTTTTTTCAACTTTATACTGGATAATTTGTAACTTCCATCTACTGCTTACTCTTATCTCTGTGGAGGCAAAGCTGTGACCATTGTCCATGCAGGAATTCAAACTGTTCAGTCCTGCCACTATTGTCCTCTCATTGCTACCATAATGGCCAAACTATAAATATATATAAAATGTGAGTTTGCAACTTTGTTGTATATTTTAGGAAAAGAATTTGCAGCCAAGATAATGAGCCATAAAATACAGGAAAAGACCCTGTAACCCCCAAACCACTAAATCACATCATCTAGCACCAGATCCAGATGCCTTTTGAGCACCTCCAGGGATGGTGATTACACTACCTCCCTGGGCAACCTATTCCAGTGCCTGACCACTGTAACAATGAATTTATTTTTTTTTATAATATATAATCTGAATATCCCGTGTTTCATTTAAAGGCCATTTCTTCTGGTCATCTCACTGCAGGCATGGCAGAAGAGAGTGACCACCACCTCACTACAACCTCATTTCAGGTAGTTGCAGAGAGCAGTGAAGTCCCCTTTTTCTCCAGGTTAAACAACCCCAATTCCTTCAGCCATTCCTCATGTTTTATAGACCCTTCACAAGCCTATTGACATTTTGTGAAGAGCATGGCTTATTTCTATCACTCTTCATGAGTATAAGCTTCAAAATATATTTGGAAGATATAAAGTGCAAATCTAACCGATGTGAGCTTTGGCATTGACATCAAGATATCTTCATTAGCTTAGAAGTGTGCAACACCAAAAAGCAAAGCAACATAACATCGAGTGTTTCAGAACCCATAAACGATGGGTTTCTTCACTCATCCTGGTGATGCTGCCTCCTGTTTGCACTAGGAATCTTCTGGACTGGAACTACAGCTTGGTCAGGATTCTGTGTATAACTGATGTACATCTTCCCTTACTTATCCCTATAGATGTTCCCAAAAGGCCTCCAAAATAGGCTGCTGGGCTTTCTAAAAAAATTGATATTGCTTTATCATTTTACTGCACTCGTTCCTAGAAGGCTCCAACATACTTTTCCTCCCCAAAAGGTTTAGGGTGCACTACAGGCTGTGGGAAACTATTCAGGTAGACGAGGATGGAGGAAGGTGGTGAAGACAGCAGTCACCTCAGATAGCTTTAATAATCACTTAGGGGAGTTGATCTTTGAAGCCAGCTTTGAAGGATTTGGCTATTGATAAGGCAAATCAGGGAAGGGATTAAGGAAGGGGCAACATGAAGCTCAGAGGTTCTATCTCCTCAGTGCTTGTGCATTTAACTCTAGTGAATAATTGCATGACATCTTACAATCCGTATGTTTTGCCATGACAAGCTGTGATCAGATAAATTTTGTTTTATCTTTTGAAATAGCTGTCAGTCAGAAAACTAAATTAATTTGGATTAGTAAATAAGCTTTTCAAAGTCATGTTGAGGATTACTGTCAGAAGGATCATTCTTTTTTTCAGTAAGGCAAGCAGTCACATGCTGTTCAGACATTGAACCCAAATACAGAAGACACCCATTGTATTGTATACYACACTAGTAATCAACTCTCTCTAACCTCCCTGTAATGCAAATTTCTACAACTCAATCTGAGAAGACATCATGGCAAGAAACTCTTAAAGCTTCTGTATCAAGAATTTGTTATAATTTTTTCTTTGCTATGTTAATTTGCATTTCTAATTAGAGTTTTTTGAGGAGGGGATGAAGGTATTTTGTTTTAATTTGGAGTTGGTTTGAATTACAGCTCYACTTCTATATTTGCTACACAATTGCTTTTCCACAACAATTAATTAAATACTTTATTCTAAAGTTTGCTTTATGTTTCATAAATCCAGGTGCAGTTAAGATGAATGGATATTAGTGTTATTTTTTAAAATTAAGATCAGTCTAACAGTTTGGTAGAAGTCCATGCATAGAAGGACAATATTAACAATTTTTATCATTCGCTCTGTCAAAGCTTATTTGTAGAGGACTATTTCTAGATTTTCTACTTCTATGGTGAAAAAAAATGTTATAGGAGAATTGTGCTCCTTGACAAAGCTGTTAGAAATTCACACAAGTACCRTATGAATTATTGTCACAATATGAATATGGTTGTAAATTTGCTGGGTGATATCTGCTCTGTGGTAACTGTCCTGTKCATGACCCATCTCTGTCAGACAGGCCTGCTAGCACATCCATTCATAATGTTGAAGATGTGCAAACATCTTCAAACTGTCATCACACACACAAAAATGGCTAAACTGCATTTTAGTGCTACTTTGTTATTTATTCAAAATAACATTGCTGTAAATTTAGCATTCAAATAAGCATCTTTCAATTGAATAGGGMTTTTGCACTGCATTCATTCCCTCCTCAACTTACCATTACTATGAGTAAAGCACCAGGGAAATTAAAAGGCAAGTAGCACACACAACATTTGAGGAAGTCATTTTGCTTCTTTTGATTTTTAACATAGATTGAAAGCTTGTCACATCTCAAGCTCTACATCTACTGTCCCCTTGTAGTGGTTTGAAAGCAAAACCAGTGAAACACTCCAAGTCAGAAATAAAATTTAATAGAAAGGGGAAAAAATGTAAAGTAAAATAAATGCAATAATACAAAAGACCACTGACAGAGTCAGAATACAACCTGACGCCCTGTTGGTCAGGGTGTTGGAAACAGTCCAAAAGTAAGCCCTCCTAGAGTGGCTGATGTGGTCCTGTTGGAAGCAGAGATGGTCTCATAGAGAAGAGGGTCCGGAGATGGGTCCAGTCTTCCTTCAGGAGTCCCATGGGAACACTGGATGTCTGGTGACACTTGTGGCTCCTTTTTATCTAGGTGGAAATGGTTTAGCTCCTCCTTCCTGGGTAGAGCATGTCACAATGGGATGATGTAATGTGTSATGTCATTGGTGAGMTTTAATGGCCCATTAACAGAAGATATGCCCATGGAGGTAATGAGAGGGTGAMCAGAGATAAGAAACAATACTYCACCCAGTTTTAACAGCTGGCTTGTTATCAGAAAGGCAGTCATCCCCTCCCTTCTGGAATTACAACCGATAAAGAAAAAATCACTTCCCCAACCGAGTTTCAACAGATGGAATAGAATAAACTTTTTTTTTGTTTTGGGTTACAAAACCCAAGACACCCCTGAAAACTACTGAATAACAGAGTAACAACACAAAGTGATAATGCAACAGCAATAAGATTGTGCATGAACTGCCAAAACCAAGCTTAATGTAATATTGAGATATCATGCTTTAAGTATTTCATTGTTCATAAATTAAACAAAACAAAACAAAAAAAAAATTAGAATCACCATCCCTAGATGTGTTTAAGAAATGTGTAGTTGTGACACGGAAACACAGTTTAGTGGTGAACATGGTGGWGCTTGTTTAATGTTTGGACCCAATGATCTTAAAGGTCTTAAAAAATTCTGTGAGTCTATGCTTCTTTCATATTTTCTTTCGCGGTATTTCACCAGTGGTGGCAAATGAGAAAGGGACCTCTTAGACTTCTTAAAATAGTGTTATGTTCYCCACAAATTTCAGTGAGATATAATACCAATCATAGCAGCAGTCTAAATATTTTCTTAATGAATGAAAATGGTAGCCAGAAAAACAACTGGATTTCTTCCTAACGTCTCTGAATATTTCTCTTTCCTTGCTCTTTAATAATATTTTCAGTTTTGAATTTCTTTTAAAATTGGTCATGCCGCATTTCAATCACTGTTTTTCTCCAATTTTTTTGACCAGGGGTAATACCAAATAATCCCACATCAGAAACATTTGTTGTTTGCCTGAGTTTAATTTTTTCTACTAATTATTATTTTGTTGACTATGACAGCCCATTCCAGCAATATTTATATGCACATGCTAAAGAAATTTGGAGTAATTCCTCAGCTCATCAAATAAATTGAAATTTCTGTAAGCTCATTTTACTTGAAATTCATTTAATTCATGCTTCCAATTTAAAGTTACAGCAGAGAACTTTGTTAAGAGATTTTAAAGWCCCTGACTACTTTAAGAGTTTCTCCTTGTGGCCTTACATGAAAAAGTTATTTAAGTGTGTTGTGCAACTTCCTTATCTTGTGTTCAGGTTGGTGTCATGTCCAGAAGGAGATTTGTCTCAAGTAAGGATAATGGTTCTCYTGGGAGAGGAAATGGTTGGTCCCTGTTTTCAACATGATTCATGTCAGACACAGCTATAACAAAGACAACAATAAAGCTTTCATCTGAAGTGAGGAAGAGCTTTACTGCCCTTGGGAAAGTGCTGTGCTATACTCATTGTTTTCTAAAGCCTTTATTTTTTCATACATACACCCATTAAAAAAATATTTAATGGGATTCAGAATCTTAGTCAAGTAAGATGCTCTAAGTGAGCTGTACAGTTTCTCTCTTTCGGTGATATGGAATGTGTGTTCCTCTCCCCAGCAACTGATTTTCTCCAGCACCTTCACTCTCCAGCGGTGGCTGCACCTTGCCCCTGCAACTTAGAAAAGCTGACATGATAACCATGTCAAACAAATTGATATCTATCTGTGCTCTTTCAGCACTCTATACCAGCCTGTGATACAAGTGAGCATGTTTTGCAGGGATTAAAACATGATTCTAATTATCTCACTGTTGCTAGTAMATCTAAGAGTATGCACACAGTTTCAGGGATTCATCTGGTATTCTGTGACATTTCARGTAACGGTGAGCTAGGTCCATATCTATTTTGCATGGGTTATGTCTGTAAGAAAGAGTCAGACTTCGTGAAGCACAGCTTTTCTGGAGTAGTAGGAACATAACTGTTTCCTTTCTACTAGCCTGCGGAGGAAATCACTATGAAATGTTTATGTATGACAAAGAAGATAACAGTTTTTAAATCTCTTATTATATGAATTAGGGCTTCCAGGGAAAATACAACAGCCATCCTGCCCACAACTCATGTACCATCCCTTAATCAGAAATACAGAATCCAAGCTGGAACATGTAACTTTGTCCTTTGCTTAAGATCACCTTCATCTTCATCTTCAACTTTGTTTAAGTTCACCTACATTTCTCAGCTGTCTGTATTTTGTGTCAATGTGCTGCTTATTTTAGTGGCATGGCACTTGAATTATTGCCCCACAAAATTAACAACTGAAAATCACAAGGTGAGTGAGGATTCAAATTTTTGATACATATTTTCTACAGAGATAGGATACACTTTAAAAAATAACGTAATTTMAGAAATTACCATTTGAATGTTGCTTTGATGGAAAAAATCTTTATGCAGGTCAGACTTTTTATTTTGCATAATTCACTTTGATAAAAATAAAAGCTTTTCCTTTAGCTTCTTCTTCTTGCTCAGAATCAGTGTCTACAGTAGGCTGCCAAATTTTCACATTACTTTTAGTTTTTTAATCCCAAACTATTACTGTGTTTAATATACATTGTAATAAAGACTGAAAGGAATTTCAGGGATCATTTAGCCCAATATTCCACATTTGAAGCATTTTACATCATAAGATTTTTCATAAACTTTGCAATCTTCATATAAAAAGAGCTTCCTTTCAGCCCCCTGAGCTCCCAATGGAAAGCTTTCCAGACCCCCTTTTCTCTGATAGTTCAGCCTTATGTATTCATGRCCACTGAATATGTTTCTGCTCTTCTGACAGCATTGTTCTTTGTCTTGAATAGGATTTTTCTCCCTCTCTGCAATTTGCCCTTACTAATGTATTTATAGAAAACAATTATGCCAGTCCTCACAGTCTTTGTTTTACTGGGCTAAATCCTTAGGCCTTTGTGMTCTCATAATCTCTTCTGATAAAAAAGGCTCTCTTGGTCACAAGATATTATATAAAATTATTTGCATTTTTTCCACATTCTAAAAATTCTCATAAGATCACAGGGGTTTTGGCAGAGAGGGTGATTAGACCTGGGTGTTCTTAACTTTTCCACTTTTTTGAGAAATACTTTTCTGACAAGGTATATAACTTCATCTGTATTTTACTTGGCTCAGAATCAAGAAAACATTATGATATTTTTGCTTAGTCATTTTCAGTTGATGGAAGGCAGATTATAACAGAGAACGTCTTGATTATTCCCTTCTGATTAGTTGTCTCCATCACAAAACTATCTAATTTTTCATAAAGTTTAAATGCATGGCTTGCACTCGAACTAAAAAGAAACCAAAAACCTAAATGGTCTTGATTCTTGATATTTCCTAGGCTTTTTGTGTGGAATCCCATTTTCCCTCTCTGTAGTTATGCCTGTGAGGGAATAGGAACACTGTAGCTATGCACTCTGCCCTACGACCCCCCTCTCCTATTTCRGCCATGACCAAGGTTTGCAAAGAGGCAAACGGCTTTTCTCAGTTCTGCTGCTACGTCTGGCACTTCCAAGGAGCTCTGTTGAAAAGCCTTACCCTGGATCATGGAATCTGACACTTGAACATTGCCCTCATATCCTCAAATCCCAGTCTGATCTCCATCTGCCTCTGACTACACTATASCTCTCATGCTCACAACTTCTCTGTAGATGGTATTAAATTACATTTTGTATAAAACCAGTGTCCCTGTGTGCCTACATATATGTGTATCTGAATATGAMAAGTAACACAGGGATTCTGGATGCAATTACCTTTCAATCTTTCAGGGTAATTAATGCAGTGTTTCAGTTATCTTTTCATCTTCCTTTCCTCTCTACCTTCAAAGCAAAATACAAAATCTGTAAACCTTGAACGCAGACCTTATTCCATGCTTTTCTGATATTTCTGGGAATGTAGCTTGTAAGTGATGTTAAGCTTTGTGCCAGACTCCCAGTGATAAATCATTGSTTAGCCACGTAGAAGGAGGCTGCCTTATTGTCATGTACACATTGGAAAAATCTCCTGTTTATAGCTTAATGGTCTACTTTTAATCAWAAGATCAACTTAGCATGTCACAATTTTTAATTCTGCCTTTCAAATTTGAGATTTTGAAATGGATTCTTTGAAACTAAAGTTACCAAAGAAAATTCTACTGACATGACTACATATTACCTTACCTTAGTTTATTCAATTTGTTGAACTGCGCCACTGCTTACATCTGTACTTGTTCTTACTCTGCTTTGATTCAGCTGAAAGTGACTTACTAGATTTAAATATGACCATAATGATATGATCATTTAAGAAAAAGATAATTAAGTTTAAATCAGAGTTAGAGTCAGTAACTGGAGCAATGCAGTCCTCTTATTACTCRTGTTTAGTTTGCTATAACCATCCCTGATTAGAAGAGACACACCAGCATTTAACGTAATAATGTACTCATTTCCTAATGCCTGGTTCCTTGTGGTTTTGGGAGACAGAGAAGGTAAAAGCCATGAAAGTTTCCCAAAGCTATGGTCCACTGGGAATAGCTCAAAACAGAGTTCAAAGTGGTGACCAAAGTGCAGAACAAAAAGCAGAAGAGCAAAAGTTCTCTGTAGCTGACAATTCCTTTGAACTCTCCCCACAGTAAAACAGACCTTAAAAGGAGAGTGCACAGTTCAAAAGTTGCTATATTTTCCTTGCAACTGAACCCTTACAAAAACTGCCACAGCCAGCAGCCATTTATTTAATCCTGTGCCCCTTGCTCATCACTGACAAGACTGATAGGTAAGTTGTGGCTATTTTGCTCCTGTGTTTGCTCATCAGCTGGTAAGGAGAGTAGATAGTTGATGGACAGCATTCAGGCAAATAACCCATGAAGTGAGAGGATAGGTCATTTAAGAAGCAATATCTGTAAATAAAAAAAGATGGTTTGTGCTAAGTTAAGGTGTATATTTTCCAGGCTTGGATACTATAACTTTTTCTTGGGTAGGTGGGCATTGATCAGTTTTGAGTCACAGTGACAAGTTCTATCTGTGCAGGTACAGCTGGCAGATCTCCTAACACAGGAGAACTTTTTTCTGAGAAGGTCACTTAGTGGTTTCTGTGTCAAAAGAGCAAAGCTACTGTTGGGAATAATAAAAAGACCACTATGTGGCAAAGCTTTGCAAGCTTCGATAAGGTTTGAAGTCTCATATTAGGGAAGCCACCCTAAGCCTTTTCTGTGTTATGGAAGAAAAAGTTATCCTGCAAATTTGTACTCTGATAACAACTGCACTGGAAGGCAAACTCACCATGTGAGATGGTCTAAGAAGAYAGTTTGGGGCTGATTGTTAGAGGCAACCTTGAATGTTTAAACAGGCAGATCAKGATGAGAGTCAGTGCTGAAGTTCAGTCCTCCATGTCCTCATTAGGCTTTGATAAATAAGCTCATCTGATGAGTGCAGAGAATAGCTTTTTGATCCAAGATTTCTGTGATCCACATTCAAAACACAAGCAGATAGCATGCTGATAAAAGTGGGTTAGCCTGAACAATGTCTGGGAATTGCATGTCCTGTGGTTTTATGTGAAAATAGAAATGAAAACAACATCAAAACCAGATCCGTTTTAGAATACAAAAAAGTAAAGTTTCCTGGAATAGGATGGGAAATTCAGCCTGAGCCACTGCATCAGGTCTTGAAAATCTCATAYTTGACAAATACTAGAGACAAAAATGCAATTCATGCTGGAGATCTCTTAATGCCCAGACTTTAAGCAGAGAATTGGATTTGGATGGATCTTGTCTGGCATGTTAGGCCATCACCAGCTTTTAAAGTTTCAGACATGAAGGCTGAATATTGGCATAGAGTGATGGGAAGATTTAAAMGAAAAGATGCTGGCAAGGAAATGAACAGAAAAACACTTTTGCTTACATGAGGTGATCTGAGAATTCTAAAAAATAGATGGAAGACAGAGTGACTCTGCAATCAAAATTAAATATTTTAAAAGAGTCTTTACGTAATAACAAAGCCTATTTAAATGAGAGGATATATAAATAACTCAGGGCTACAACAAACAGATGAAACTGCAGTATAAGAAGTTGCAAATAAAAACTAATGATATGTCTATAAATGGATTTAATCTCTTCCAGGCAGAAAGGAAACAAAAAGAAAACAAGAGTTGTGAAAAAACATTTGAAACATAAAGTACAAATAATTCTGGCAAAGTCCATTTTAAAGTGCTTTTGTTAAAGAGAAAAAAAGGGAAGAATAAGCAGAGGATAGGATTAGAAGGAAGAGAATAATCGCCACAGATATTTGCTGTGTTTTTGTCTTGTGTTTTTTATTATTTTTTGGCTTCAGATTTTAGCTTGTAGCTTTCAAAACGATGTGGAATGCCCAAGGGACTTAGTAGAGTGAGGCTGATTAACAGTTTCCCACAAGTGGGWTTTAATAAAAAAATCTTTGTGGCTAATAATCCCTTTGAAAAGCAGAGCTTTCAAATATATTCAAGATCTTCCTCTCTTGGGAATTTTCATGATTGGGAAAGTGTTTTCCTTGTGAGAAGTATTTTGTATTTTATATTTCCCTTTCATTCTCAGGTTGGACAGTCTGCTAAGGTGAAAGCAAACTCCATGGGGGGTTTTCAGAATCCATATTATTGAAAAGAAACCCATTTTTTACGTAATGTTTTTAATGCCTGAATGTTGAGGATATTGTTAACAACAATTTAAATAAAGAGTTCTCAAAAAAGTTTGGAAAAAGTAATCTTTTTRTATCAATCAAAAGGAATTTAGTTTGATTTTCATGAAAGCAGTTATTTGGCAGGAAAAAAACAAGCAATTTAGATGTTCATATTTGTTTCAGTAAATTTTTAAACTTGTTTTTCAAATAGTTGCATGTTTTCATTAACTTTTTCTTCATGTATGACATTATAACATTATGAATCAATTCTGATGAATTTACTTAATTACAGTCAGCATATGTGGACTTACAGAACTTCACCAAATATGCCTCCTCAGCTCTTGTTACAAAGCACAAGCCTCGAGTTTTTTTAGTTAGTAGATTTGTCTGCTGGCAAAAGATKGCAGAAGTACCTCCCACTGAGGCTTCTCAGCTGAAATTGTCCAAGTGACAATATGTCCCTCTGGCAAATAATTGCTGTCTTACAGCCACCTCTTCCCCCCTTTTTAAAATGGTGCTGAAGCTTGAAAATCCAAATTTTAGTCTGAACCCATGGGGTGTACACATAAAAACCACCATGTTTTTATCTCAGATTTTTCACCAATAAATTGCAGTTTCCTGCTTTCCTGAGAATGAGAAAGCAATWACATTTGTAATATGGCTAATCTCAGAGGCCTAAGATAGGTGAAAACTGGAAATAATTGAAGACTTTATCCTGTCTGTGTTACAGTCTAGAGGCTTTACKTACTTTCAGAACCACACAGAAATTTTTATCTGAGTGAGGAAGAGCAGAGAGATGGCCTGATGCTGACCTGAGGAACTGGAAAGTGGAGTTAAGTATATTCCAAAATTAGATATTAGATCAAAAGCAAGCAACCACACCTGTCAAAGTTAGGCTTTGACRCACTCTGGTGTTATTCTAGATCTAAAATATTTATTTTTTACACAGATAAAATGCATAAGATTTAATAGTATTGTCATGTGACAAATCTTTTTTTCTGATTGTTAGTATAAGAACTATGAAAAATAGACAAAAGCATARTTCGTGCTTACAATATAGTAGAATATTATTGGAATATTTGTACATTTGTGGGGATATATCTGCTATATTACTTTTGTTTATGGCTGTGGTGGGAAAAAATGCAAATTTCATAATGAAATATGTTAATGAAACAATTGTGGTCACCTTACAACTAGAAGTTGGATTTCATATGCTTCTTCTTATACCCTTGGAATATAATATATAATATTAATAAGAGAGTGATCAGTAATCAATGTGAAATAAAAAAAGATGATTTTTAATAGCAGGACTTTTAGATATAGGCTTGGAGCTCACTGCATGTGAGCAGCTAAATAGGAATTAGACTTGCTTGATTAACTGCTTAGGGAGCAACTATTGCCTGTAAAACCCCATGGCTGTGAAAAAGGCAATTGTTTTAAGTTGGGCAAGACACACCCAGAAGAGATATGGGAAAAAAATAAAATTCTATTTATGGAAGCCTGACATAATTCCATTTGAAAGATTTTTTTTTTATTCAGATGTCATCACCCAGTCTTCAAAAATGTTTAAGGCTGAAACAGATTCAGAGGAAGATATCTAAGAACTGAAACTGGAGGACCCATTTTTAGATCCAAGATGAATACTGCTTCTCTTGTACGGCTGAGTGAGATGACAATTAAGAGAAGAAAGGATTCCTTGGGTTTTGTTCTAACAAATATGTGGAACTTATGCACCCATCCACCACACTCACATAAATCAGATTTTATTTTTATAATCTCTGTTGGCAGCTGAGGTCTGCAAGAGAAGATTTTATTCTGGTATTTTACCGTCACATAAAATTCATTCAGTGTCACTATAACTTCTGCCTTTAGCATACTCTGGTTTATCTAATTCTGTATTCATGTAAGTAATTGCATTAATGCATTGGCCATAACTGGACATACAAATGGTCTTTGTCTTTCAAGACTTCTTCATTTTATTTTGTAGTTGTGTTCCCCTAAGAAGACACTATTTTCTGAAATGCAGGTGGTAGATTTTGGGCTGAGTTCTTGTATACATCAAGTACTACAAACTGATAAGTATTTGTAGAATGATGAGATAAAAATTTCAGAAATGTGATGGCAAAGTACTGCTATGTCTATGTTCTTCCCTCGAGTGCTTTGCATTTTTGTCATCTTCAAAAAAAGATGTTTTTTATGGGAGCCCTGCCATTATAAAATCTCTTGGAGATTCCAGGTTAATAATGCATATGCTATTTCACCCTTGGTTGAAATATTTGAAGTTCATGGCCTTCAGTGTAAGCAAGCTAACACCTTGCTGTCATCATTGGTCTGGTTTTAATTGCATTTTCAGATTTCAAAGAACAGTGGGTAATGTCTGGTCCCAGAGCATTTTCAAAACAAGGTCACAGTCCTGTGTGGCAGATTTTCTGAGAGAAAGAAGGCACGATCTATACTTTGAATAAGATATTGAACTGCCCAACTGAGGCCTGCCTGGCTGAGGCTTGGCCTTGAAGGCCCTGAGGCCTTGAAGCCATTGCACAGATGAAATCACTTGTGGTGCAGGAAAAATTAGATATTAAAGCAGTAATTTGAAATAGTGAGTTTTCTAGAAGTCACTGAGAGCAATTATTAGTAAGCACGTTTAGCCACCTTAAAAATAAGTCAAACAATGTGTGTTTACATTTTTCCTTTGTTGAATGCCAATGAAAATGTCGCTCTAACTATAAGCTATATAGAACTGTATATAACCTGCCATCTTAAGCAGAATAAACGGAGAATGGGTGATTAACCATATTAGTTAGGTCACATGTTGCTCTCAGCTCAACCTTCTCTTTATTTTAGAAGTTCCCTGCTACAGGCCTGCAGTCTAAATGACTATATTCTCTTCTTATGCAAAGCATAAGCACAAACATTGACAAAGACCACTTGCTGCCATGGTGATAGAAGGATTTTCCCCCTCTCTGCTCCTATAGTTTATAAACATGCTTCTGTTTATTGAGATTTAGGCTCTTTAAATCATCACCAGAAAAAAACAAAAAGTAAGGAACTGTTGCTATCATATTTTGTAAAAGTAATATTTATTTGCCATCTGAAAATATTCTAGGGCATCCTGAAATTTAAATTAGTGGTGGAATTAGGTTGCTTTCATTAAAATCTAAAAGTAATTATAAAAGAAAAAGATGTTGTGTTGAAAGAAAGTCTCAGTGCAGTCATGAGCCTAGAGACCCATAGATTTGATTAATGAAATATTTCAAGGGAATCTAATAAATGAAGTAAGCATTTTAATTTAATTATACTAGAAAACCAAACTTTTCTATTTTCTGACTATTTCTGACTATYTTATTCAATGCAAACAATTAACTCCTTCCTAACATATTATCTACTACATATTAGCCCTAAAGTCCAGCAATCACTGAGAAACTTTCTCATGTTTGTTAATCTATAGTGATCCCAAGGATACAAAAGGATACAAGGATACAAGGATATAGTGATCCCAAGGATACAAAAAGCCAGCTTAGAACATTACTGTTTCTCTGAGTATGATTGATTCTTCACTTTTAGGAAACATATTGCTAACTTTATATATGTAGCACTTAACCAGCAAATATTTTATGCACAATTCTCTTTGTACATTCTTTTTAACTCACCTGTAGCAGCTAGAATACATACGGAACAGAGAAACTACCTAGAGCTGTTAATTCAGATATCAAGCACATTATCTTACATTAAACGGAATCATAAATGGTCTCTGTAAAGTTCTTAATTCAAAGACTGCATTGGTCAAATGAGGGATTATAAGAAACACACTGTAAATGAAGTCCTTTTTTTTCATCACCTTCATATTATTGAGTTTCACACATGCTCATTTATTCTCAGTTTATCTTCAAAGGCTTAGATTCAGCCAAGAAAGAAGCTACAATTATTCYATATGAATTTCACTTATTTAAATTGTTCAATAGATGCATATGAACAAGTATACATCCTGTTCAATTTTCATTCTGAATCCTAGGTAATATAAAAAGCTTTTTGTTATTAGTTGACACTTTCCACAGTTTCTGAACAACAAAATACTTTATTCTGATGGTTTTTTTTCCTCTGGAGCTGTGAAACTCAAAGGCAAGGTTTCTAATGTCAAAGTGGCTTTCTGAGACAAAGATTTGCAGCAATATTCCTTAATAATAAATATTAATATACATTGACAAAAATCTTGTTATTCTACACTCTGACTATGGTGTTTATTCTGAAGTTCAATGTGTGTCCTGAACCCTCCGTTGAAGCCCTCTGTAGATYCCCAATTTCTTTTATAGGACAAGAACTCTTTCTGTTCTCCCAAAGCTCACTACTATACAAACATATCTTTTTTAAGGCTATTTTCAACTTGCAGTAGTTTGGTGGTTGTATTGATCCAGTTTTAGCACTAGGTGGTCTGTTATCCTGGGGGCAGGTGTGTTGCAAGATTATTTCCTCTATTCTATCAGTCACGTATTTTGATAGAATTAATGTCTACAGCTTTGTAAAAAAGTATTCCTCATCTACT
>QVAJ01000005.1:7760608-7799947 GCA_003546035.1 Mixornis gularis | reverse complement strand
AAAAAAAAAAAAAAAGAAAAGAAAAAAAAGACAGCCCTGTGGTGCTTAGGATTCAAACTGAAACAAGTTTTACATTCAATTAAGTTTAACATTTTAAGGGTCAAAAGTGACTTTAGCTCAAGTCAAATGAAATACAGGAAAGATTTTAAATCCACATAGTAACCCTAAGTTCTTTCCCTCTTCTCAATTGTTGACTGGACATTATCTGCATCAAACACCATGATCACTTCGTCTGGAACTTGGAGGGCTTTTTCCCACTGGCTGGCTGGGGKTTTTTTTCCCCACCATCATGGTTCTCCTCTTTCTCTAAGAACATAAACAGAGATGAAAATCTGTAGCTGTTGTACCAGTCAATGTACATCAAACAGTCATCATTCAGTGTGGGGAGAACATGGGGTTTCCACAACAGCTGGGAGCTTGTTTCTGGGAGCCAGAAAAAAAAATCCTGGTAAAGCAAAAGATAGCATGGAATTATTGAAATGTTTCTGTGATTAGTGGCTGGCTATGTATGAGAGCTCAGAACTCCAGGTAGTTTCAGGCACCTGCACTTAGGGCCAGCAGTTTTATTACAGCAGTTAGACTGATTTGACTGTCACTGACTGGTTCCAGGTTATTGATCTTTCCATTTTTTTTTTTTCATAACTATTGAACTAATGTATAAGGCAAGACATCTTTGTGCTGTCAGCTTGTTTCTCTTTCCCATTTTCACTGGAATTTGCTTATTCACTGGGTATTAAAATAACACCTGGAAATGCAAGGTGACAAAATGAATTCATATAGGTTTCCATAAAAAAACCAAAACATATCATTACGGTTTTTTTTACCCAAAACATGGGCTAATGGTATTCTCAAGGATAAGAAAATAAGTACAAAAACTAGCCTTACTCAGCCAAATACGGGGATGTTTAACAACCCATCCAATTTCTCTTTACCTCCAGACAGCATTGATTTAACATATCTTCCTTCCTTAATGAATGAGCATAAAGTATAACACCTGTGTTTCCATAGTATTTTGACACTTCGTTCCTCTTCAGTACTCAACTCAGAGCCATGCTGTGTCTGTTGTTTCAAGAGAGAGCARTCCAAAACCTCATTGCCTGGTGTACATCTGCCATCAATATCCTTTCAACATGCATGGTTTACAATTGCAGTTTGCTGTGTTTAAATGTCATCTGCATTCAGTGATTCAAYGAATGCCTGTACACACACACAAAAAGGGAGAAGAGTTTATGTATGCCAAGAGCTTTGTGATCGTGTTTGGGGTTTTTTTCACTGTATGTGAATTASTGACCTCAGAGGACCCATCCTTTAGGTGATAACTCTTCATTTACAAAGTATTTAAGAGCAGTTTCCCAACAACATATTTATAATTTCCTCYATTCTTTCACAAATATCAGGCAATGTACTTCCTAAGATTTCTCTGGAGCAAAGCAGTTTTTATTAGTGGTGATTGTATCCGGTGTTCTAACAGCAGTTAATTTACCCCAACAGTCATGTGAGTATATACAGTCTCATATAAATCAAGATAATTGTTTTMTCGCAATTTATAATAGAAATAAGTTGGAAAACAAGACAGCAGAGGGARAGCCAATAGATTTTTAGAAGCTCTGCCATCTGGTCTATTATAAAATGAATCCAATTATCTGGAAAATGTGTGTCTATAAGTAAAATGTATGCATATATGAATAGAGGCATTCAGAACCTACCACTTGTAAGCATCTGTGGCCAGTGTGTATTAATTGTTCAATTTTATGACATCTGAAAGTCTACAACATGATAGCAAAGGAAACAACAACCATAAAAGCCATCCTCTATTACTTACTAACTTCTGGTTTTAAATCAGTGCACTTTTTCCTTACTATCATGGAGCATAGAATTAAAATGAGAACAGGGAAGAAGTGGCCTGTTAGATAACAAACATAATCAACAACCTGTTTGGCAAAAGAAAATTGGAATATTTTSGAAGATAATACCTTGGAAGAAATACAACTATTGTCTGTGAATATTATAGGGAGTAAGTGCTGGAGAATTAATACTTATGCAAAAATGTAGTGCTGAGGCCAGAACTGGTGAGTGTAAGTGGAGCAGACAGTAATTCAGCAGAGGAAGTGTTCAGTGCCAGGCTGGACAAGGCTCTGACCAACCTGTTCTAGTGGAAGGTGTCYCTTCCAATGGAACGGGGTTGGAATTAGATGATCTTTAAGGTTCCCTCCAACCCAAACCATTCTATAATTCTGTGATTCTGTGATTCTACRTSTYKWGWKTTTWTWWWAAAAAAAAAAAAAAAAATTATTCTATTATCTGTTGAAACCTGTTTTGGAAGTGTTTTTTCTTTATCTGTTTTAACTCCAGGAGAGAGAGGGTGACTGCCTTTCTGATAACAAGCCAGGTGTTAAAACTGACTGGGGCATTGTTTCTTATCTCTGTTCACTCTTCCACTACCTCCAAGAAGATATCTTCTGTTAATGGGCCATTAAAGCTCACCAATGACATCATACAATTCATCATCCTATTGTGAGATGCTCCACCCAGGGAGGAGGAGCCAAACCATTTCCGCCTAGATAAAAAAGAGCCACAAGTGTCACCAGGCACTCCAGTGTTTCCACGGGACTCCCAAAGGAAGACCAGACCCATCTCCGGACCCTTGGCTCCACAGGATCGTCTCTGCTTCCAACAGGACCACATCAGCCGCTCCAGGAGGGCTTACTTTTGGACTGTTCCCAACACCCTGACCAACAGGGCGTCAGGTTGTATTTCTGACTCTGTCAGGGTTTTCTAGGATTTCTTGTTTGCTTGTTTACTTATTCTTTTGTACTACAACATTTGTATTTGTAATATCCCTATTAAAGAACTGCTATACCTATTCCCAAAATCTTTGCCTGACAGCCTTTTAATTGCAAATTTATACTAATTTGGAAAGGAGGAGGGGGAGGGCTTACATTCCAAGGGAGACTCCAATCTTCCCTGGCAATACCTGTCTATCTAAACCAAGGCACTAGGATTCTGTGATATATATCCTAGAGACGGGCAAGCTTCTGGAACAGTTTTCTAAAAGTGGTGGMGACAAAAATACAGCTTGTTTTAAAACTGAAGCTTGATGCTTTTATGGGAAGGATCACATGACAGTTTCCTTTTATAGAAGGAATTTGGAGCTGATGACTTAGCAAATCCCTTCAACGCTTCTGTTGTTTTTGTTGWATTTGTTATGCTGTGGTTTTCAACACTGCAGATTGCCATCTGAATCACTTCATATATTTGCCTTTACAGCAACTAAATTGATTTTTTTCATTCTAGAAGAGAAAGTTTGATAATCAAGAATTTATTTCACAGCAAACCTTTGAAAAATGCATCACAACAATTAATTTTACTTGTTTTCTTTCTCTTTAAAAAATGAAAAACTGWTAATAATAATTAGTTTTTAGTGTATTATGTATCTACATCAGTTACACTCAATTGCATCTGGAGTCCTGGGAATTAATCTGACAATCATATTGCACTTTACAGCCATTTCCTAGGTTACAAAAGAGCCACATACATGCAATAGAGGTACTAGAAAATTTTTGTTTTCCCTAGTGACTTCTCTTTTATTTTTCAGCTCTTCCATATGCACTGAACTTTTTGTAATGATAGACAGATGTGAAGTGCATTAATGAGCTGTGAGCAAGAAAAAGAACAAGGGAGATTGAAATGTCATGAAACATGAAAGGGACAAAGTCCAATCTGGGTGTAAAAACAGCATCTGTGAAAACCAATCAGTCAAAATTTGAATGCTTATTGGAATTCACTTTTATTTGTAAAATAAAGAACTGGTAGTAAAAGTTTTTATCATATTTATTTAATATATCTGTTCATTGAGATCTTGCTTTACATGGAGAGTGGAGCTCCTGAAGAGGAAWCATCTTTAAGATAAGAAAAAACAAGCCCACCAGAAACTTAGTGTAAAACAAAYGGAAAGAATTACAATAGCAGGATTATGGGTGACTGAGAGCATATTTTTTTTGATTTTCTGTGGCTTTGTCCTTCAAAACTTTGTATATTTATTCATGTGCTCTATTGACTTGTCTCTTTTTGGAAATGTGGAAAAAATTGGACTTGGGGATTATTTGAAATGTCATTGATAACTTCTTTTTTTGTCTGCCACACAAAATATGAAAGTTTTTGTCTCTTTTTACCTTTGAAAAGGGTTTTTTTTTCCTTTGAAAGTTGAGGTCATACACGATAGTACTGTGTAAATGGTCTGTCTTCCAGTTTTGTTCTTCAACTTGAAGAATGTTGTTGGGCCGACCAGTAACTTTCCAGACCTTCAACAGTAAGAGAACAGAGAGATGGTCAACTTTCTAGGGGGCTAGATGGAAGAGGGGAAGTTTACTTCAGTTTTTTGCCAAGCTGAAGCAATTTCAGGGCACAGGAGGTRGGAGTATCTGAGGCAGCAGCAAGGAATCACTTGTTCAAGTTGACTGCCTACTGTTTGGTAGTGGGGAAGACCAGAGGTTAGAAGGAATTTCTGAGGCAAGAGGCATGTTGGAGTTCTGCAGTTGGCTATTATACCTACTTGGGYTGTCAGCCTTATACTGTTGGCAGCAGTAAGATGCAGATGTTYATTCTGGATATTAGCATTGATGATCATTGTCCATTTTCCTTCTGTACATGYGYTKAAACTTCAAGTAAATTACAGAAAARCAGCACATATTKTGTTTGTAGGACAGCCTGTATACACATTTTTATTATTATGTATTYGCATTTATGTCAAATAAACAAAATATCTCTTGTGGAATTGTGAAGATCTTCACTGGCCTTCCATATGCATGCAGAAACATCACATTTTATCTTCACTTCATCCTTTTTTAGAGGATAATGGTGGGTTCTTGGCTTGAAATCCCTCACTTCCRTCCAGGTGGCAGTGCTGAACCATTTTTAACAGTTCAATAAAATCTGTACATTCGCATTTACAAACTGCAAGGAAATGACAGAATACAATACCATTAATGCACAACATTTGAAGTGAAGGTGGCCGAAATTCTRTGTTTTCCTCACTAGGTACATGATGATAGGAGGCTTTCACTGTTACTTGTCTTAGTGTGAACAACATTGAAGTCACATGACGTGGGAGAAYGTGTCAAGCAAGAGAATAACTTCCTACCTCACACAAGCCAATAATAGTTTGRGGGAGAGAGAAGAGAGGAGTTTGTTTTGAGCTGCTTCACCACCCTGCAGGAAATGACTCTAATGAAAATTGCTTCTTTATCTATCACTTCTTTCTCTTCCTTATTAAGCAGCAGCAGCTTTGGGAAACATTCAAATTAATTCTGAAGTMATTTTTCCCTCATTGAGAATGGGATCTCCTTGCAGGTATTTTTCAATTTTTCAACTCTTTTTTTGTTCTGAATATAAAAAGGCTTTTCCATCAGATGTGTTCACTTTTCTTCAAAACACACTCAGCTAACAAATGCCAGTGATTTGGTATGGTTAMAGTTTTACTGAAGGATCAGAGGGCATTTCACATCCTTGGATTGTGTGCTCTGGACATCACTTATGCATGCCAAAATGAAACCTGGGAACACAGCATCCTTCCTAGTGCCTTGTGTTCTGCTGAAAGATACTCCTGTCYGCAGAGTGGTGATGCACATGACAGTGCACTCACCCTGTCACAAGAAGCAGCTGTCAGGACTGAACTTGCATTGCCAAGTCCACCTAGTTGACAGATTGTAAACAGGCAAATAAGTCCTGCTTGAAAGATTTAAAGCTCAATCTCCCTACTATTTTTTCAGTAAGTCGAAAAGAAGGAAATGTAACAGATGGAACTAGGTAGAGAGAGCTATGAGAAGAGCTGTTGTCATATGCAATTCTCACATGTCCTGTGTCATATGGGATTGTTTTTATGGAAGAGCATGGGAGCAAATGAAAAGGAGGTGTGGCCAGCAGAATYAGTGTCTCACACAAGACTGAGCATAGTTATCACATAATCATAAAATGGATTGAGTTGGAAAGAACATCTTGTACAACAATCCCCTGTGATGGGCAGAGACATCATCCAAAGACCCATCCAACTTGGCTGTGAACCCTTTCAGGGATGAGGAATCCACAGCGTTTCTGGGGAACCAGTTCTAATTTATCACCATGCTCCTAGTAAAAAATAAATTYCTTATGTCCACTCTAAACCTACCAGTTTTTAAAAACCATTGTCCCTTGCATATTGCAACAAGCCCTACTGAACAGTATGTCTCCATCTCTCTTATAAGCCCCCTTTAAATATTGAAAGACTTCACTGAGGACTCCCTGGAGCCTTCTCCAGGCTGATCATTACTATCTCAGCCTTTCTTCATAGGAGATGTGCTCCAGCCACCTGATCATGTTTTTGGCCCTGCTCTGGACTTGCTTCAACAAGTCAAGTCCATGGCGCTTTCCTCTGCTGGTGACCCCAGAGYTGGATGCAGGACTCCAGGTGGGATCTTACAAGTTCAGCATAGAGGGGAGAATCACATAAAGGAGATGTGAGAATCGCATGTGAAGGCAGGTTTGATTGATGAGACCAAATCAACTGTTGCTCTCTTCTGAATTCACATACAATGAGACAAATATAGCAAAAAAAGAATTAGGAAGGGGGTATTCAAGAAGATACTGTCTTTGGGAACAACAAGCAGGACAGAATTACAAGCTTTGCATGGAATATCTGTCAATTCAGCAATGGCTTCCTTATGAGATCCTTACAGGATGGACAGACACTGTTACTAATTGAAGTGTGTGAGTTTCCAGTTTTGCATGCAAGACTAACCCAGAACTCTCATCTTTTCTGAATGCAGGCAGTGCAATGCTGCTGGTTATTGTCAACGTTATACACTATACTTCTGTGCTGAAGTCCAAGTACTAAAGTGGTATGGGGTTAATATTTTGATGCAATCTGCAAGACTTCATTCCTGTTAAAACCAAGCCTGAGAGGATACGATTATGATGACATTAGCTTATGTCAAAAGAAATGAGAACTAGTTTATATTTTTCACGGTAAGTATAATGACTGGCATATYAGAGCATATAGAGAAGCTGGTAGATATTGGCCTTTGCTACAGCTGACATTTTTCTGAAATTGGACTTCTTCCTTCATGCCAGATTGCTGGTCTCATGGCATGATTTTCAGGAACTTCTCAAATAATTTAACTGATATTTAGTTTTTATATTAAAGATTGCTCTATTGATCACAATGACATCTATGACTAATGGCAATTTCAGTTCTCTGGTGCGAGCCTGTTGTTGGGGCTGCAGTCCACACACATTCGGGGTCACCACTTGTGGTTTGGGCCCAGGCTGGGCGTGTYCCACTTCAGGGACAGAAAGAGAGCAGGCACAGAAGCATTGTGAGAGAACAAAACTCTCTCTCTTCTTTATTTACAATCTAACTCCTTTATACATTTGTACAGAGGTCCAGAGATTGGCTACAGAGGTCGCCACCTCTCAACCTGGATGGTGGACACCACCATCAATCATTTCTTCTCTCAGAGGAGAAGAATGCAAACATTCCAAGAATAAACATTGTTTACATGAAGCTGCGTGAGAAAACTTCTGCACAGAGACAGAAGGCAGAAAACTCAGGGCAACTCAAGCCAGTGTTTTTTTCCTTTTGYAAAACATAAGACTTGGTACAAAAACTGTGAATAATTTTTTCATGGGCTTTGAAGCATGGCATGAATGTCCGGCATACAAATTTCAAAAATCTTATCTGCTTTTTGAATAAGTAAGGTTTTAAAGTGAAAYAGTCCTTTAAGAAACCAGTGGAATATTAATTCACACCATAAGGAATATTTCTTCTTTGTATCACTGTATTTTGAGGAGAACTAGAAACAATTGGTTATTTACTTTCTCTGTGATATAGTGCTTGATTTTAGAGTCAAGACAGCCAGCTACTGCCATAAACATTAAAATCGGAATAAATTCTTTCCATTATAAAATTTCGTTTATTTCTTACTTGATTCATTATTTTCAATGTACTCATTTAACATGGTGATTTGGGGACAAACGTCACCACACAAATAAATCAGAAGGAAAAAAAGGACCACAGATATAGCACATTTAATCAACTAACAGTTTGAAATCTAAGGAAGCATGAAGAGGTGTTACAAAAAATAATCTAGAAAGAAACAACATTATTGAAACCACACTGTGCCTAACTAGCACTGACATCAACCAATGATTGAAAAACTTGGACGTTCACAAATTAGAACTAGATTGAACTAAGAACTGCTGAGCAAGACTTTCAATGAAAGCAAAAATGTAGATATAAGAAAGATTTCAGTGCAAGATTCTTTATGATTCCATTCTGAATTGCATAAATTGGATGAAAGTGTGTTTACTAATGATATTTATATTACTGCCAGTTGGAGAATGTTCTTAATTTTGGATTGTTTATATTTGGCTTGAATAATCATTTAAAAATTGCTGACAAATACTGTGAAACATTCAAAGAGAATGCAGGAAAAAAAMCCCCAACTCTGTCAATATTAGAATGATTTGACACAATGAGATAACAATACAAGCTGGTTTTGTGTTTGTTATATTAGAAAGTTATTTCCCTAAAACTAAAAAGAAAAGAAATTGACCAGGAGTTAAGTCTAAATATACGTTAGTGGCATGGAAGTGCATTTCTTGATTGCATTTTAAACATGATAGGCTAACTAGGAAGACATCTTTTTTATCTCAGTAAACCTGAAAAAGATATTCAGCAAATTGTAGTCCTTGTCATATTTCAGTTAAGCATATTTTCATACCTCATGCTCTCTTACTGTGCCTTTGACTGGTGTTGACAAGTGACTAACAAACTGATTCTGGAGGTGTTTATGTGTGCACAAATAGAAAAGAAAAAAAAAAGACCCAAGCAAAACAACCAAAATTAAAATTAAAACAACAACAACCAAAATCCAAACAAGTTTGATGTAAAAATTGCCTACCAGAAAAGGAGTTTATGTAAGACTTGCTAAGAACAGTAAAGCCATGGTTTCCAGTCTTTCATTTGTTTTTCTGTTTGCTTTAAGGCATTTAAGTGTTATTTTCTGTTTTGTTTGTGAGGCTGAAATGAATTCAATGGTCAAATTGATTTTATTAGTTACCAAAGGATAAGCTAGAACAAACTGTGCCATATGTTTGTCTGTAACTTTTGCAGGTTGCTATCCAGTRGTGTTAGTGGATAATTAGTACTGTTCTGAATAATTAGTCTTCCATTTCAAAGCTGCTGAAGTTACTWACATTTATCATGGGACTAAAGATCATGCCAAGTGTGGCTATAAAACTGTCACCTTGAGYGGCTCATATTTTTGTCCAAACCCTTGTATTCCTGAATCAATTTATAAATGGGACTTTCATCTTGCAATCATATAGCCATATTTTGAATAATAGCGGTTATTTTAAATTTGATGAACTTCTACATTTCTTTCTTAATGAAATTGCTTTTTTTTTTATTTATTATGTTTTGAGGAAAGATGGGGACTTAAAAAACCACATGTTCTGARCCAAATATGGCAAATACATTGAGCCAAACCGTAATGTTGGAAATATTTTACAGCATATAATATCGTCAATACTTTCTGGATCGTCCATCTCCCAAGGACATCCCCAAAGCAGATTACTCTTTCTACTGGGAGTAAGGTATTGGAAAATACCCTTCAGTTTACTGAAGGTCTTAATATAGGAGAATAAGATCACCATGAGAAGCAGGAGGTTGCTTACTGTAGCTAAGCTGTCACATATTTACAGGAATTGTTTCCTGGTATAAGGGGTTTGTGGTGAAAGCAAACCTAGGTGAAATACTGTGAATTAAATWAAAGACACAAGGTCAAATTTGTGTTGGTAAAAGAGTTTCTGCTGTGASAGCTTAAGGAATGCTACTTTGTGAATAGATTTTTGCAATTTATTTCTTTTTATTTCTCAGTGTTAGCCTTCTACCCACAAAAATGAGATAACTCTAGCCTGAAGAAAAAATTTAGCCAAGACAAATTCTRAAGTGATTCAGAATTAATAATCTTCTCTAAATGTAATGCTTCATTCTTGTGAAATTTGTGCTCTGCTGGGATCTGAAAACTTCTTAAAGAGCAATTATTTTTTCACTGTTGATCAGACTTTCCTCAGAACGGCTTGAATAGTAACCTAAAATGAAATTAAACTAAAAACTCAGCAAATCACTGTTCTGCCATTGTGTTGTACTTTTCTTAAGTATATTTCACAAACCATAGATTTTGTGTCTAAAAATTCTGTAAACAAGAAGTGATGCCACATAATAAGCACTACTGTGAATTTTACTCAGCCTAGTTAAGAATGTGTTGAAWTCAATAGACAACTCCCACAAAGAAAGGTCTTCAAAAGAAATATTAAGAAAGAACCAAGGAGTCTTTGATGTTTTTAAATATGTAAATAGATAAACAATCAAATGGCCAAAGAATATACCTGGAAAAGATTGAAAATGRGCCCTAAGAGCACAGTTCTCAGCTCCAGTATGAAGAAGTGTTCAAGCTGCATCTATACAATGTTGCAGCCCCAGAATGAGAAATGCAAGAAGTGCAAATCATAGAGTTACATCAGCCTGGGTTTATCACCAAACTAGTGGTTCCACAGAGAAACAGGGATAAAAAGCTTGGGCTTGGCTTTACCGTGACAAGGTTTGGTTGCTTCCACAGCCTGAGCAAAGACCTATTCAGTCATCTGTCAATTGGACAATCTGATCATCCAGAGACACCTGTCCCTGGTATCTCTCCACTCKTTACATGTACACGTAGTAAGCTGTTCCTAAGACAAGGGAAGGCAGAATGGGAAAGCAATAACYTCCCCAGACTAGGAACTTCAGAGATGAGGCACAAAATTGTTGGTGCAAATAGTAATGAATTCAAGAAATAATAAGGAAAAATAATTTAATTTTTTTATTAAAATGGATTTAAGAGCTTCTTTTAAGTGCTGTTGAATATACTGGATTWTTTTTTTAGCTGTTTGTCTCCAAAAGTGTGTTCTGGTAAATAAGGCATTGGTATCAATTTTGAGAATAATTTTGATAAAACTGGAAAAAYTAAAAATACTTGCCATGCTTCAAAAGGAAATAACGATGTCATTCCGAAATTTTTCATTTTCAGAAAATACGATCAATTTTTGAAGTTAGAATAGACATTTAGCAGTAAGGACTACTCATATTTCAAGAGGTTACCAAAATAGATATTTTATTTTCTGATATGATTAATATTCAAAGCAAAAGAAATCATATGAGATCAAATCAACTGTATAAGTAAGATTTTAATTTTCAGCAATTTTTGTTGGATTTCATTTTACAGTTATTACCACCGCGTCCTCTGAATAGTTTATATCTACTAAAACCTTAGGTATGGATTCTTTTTCATTCTTATTTAGTCTCCAAATATCATGTTCTTTGCAGTATGGCGAGTCAGGCTGTGTCGTTCATAGAGGCATTGAAGCTCACTTTGTGGTATTTGTAATGAACACTGTTTTGTCTGGTGGGTTGAGCATTGTATTGCCTGCTCTCCACAGCCATGGGAGAGCAGCGAACGTTTCTGAGTTCAGAGGTTCAGGGAATGCCTCAACCTCATCCCAGCTCCATCTTGAGGAATTTATCCAAATATATGCTGTGATGCCTGCTGCCACATATAAGATGCCTAGGTTTCTATACAAAAAAATCTGATCCATAATCTGGACATTTAAGGGCACTGGTCACAATGTTCACATATAAGCCATTTATATGAAATCATGAAAAAATCACTGTGTTACGCTCATTTAGAGACACTTTAAAGACAAATAGTAGTACTTCSCTAAATTTACTGTTAAAATCTAAAAGAGCTAAATTTAGGTATAATTAACATAAAAATTTYAGAATTATTTTCTAGTAGCCGCTTTCCATCACAACTTCATTGAGAAGTCAAATATTACTTCATATGTTTCTTCCTGACCAAACTTCTAAGTAACTCCTAAAATTAATTTCCTTTACTTAGCTCAAGGACTTGAGCTATAGAAATGCTATGACTTTTTAASTAGTTAGAAATTCAGGTGTATTTGTTAACTATTTAAATTTAAAAAAATCCAAGTTACAGAGCTTTCAGTATGAAAWGTTTTCATTGGCATCTCTATCTCAGTGTTCTTTCTCAAGCATGTCTAGCCTGTTGACACTGAGCTGTTATTCTCTAATTCCCTCAGGTACAAAATAAAATGTGTTTATTTAAAAACTGTATTGCCAGAAAAATGRAAAATTATTATTTTTTCATCACTGCATTCACCAACACTTGCATCAAAAATAGCTTCACCATTACTGGTTTTATATTTTAATGTCTTCTGTGAAATTATATGTGATAGGAGCAAAATACTTTTAATAGAGCTTTTCCTGTAAATTCAGCTAAGTTGTATCGACTGAAAAATCTTCTTGAGTAAAAGCTTGTCTGTGACATAAGCTACTGCTCTAAAACAGTCTAGGCAGAAACTAATATATACTTACAGTACTGGGCATAAACACATTACTTTATAAACCTCACAGGATCTCAAATAAGAGGTTTGCCAGCAAGTCTCTCAATAGGGAAAAACCATTGTCATTTCACCTCTCATTGCCTACTAAGGTACCTTTGCTACCATTCATTTATACTCACTTAGAAGCAGAATATATTCAAAAATGGGGAATTATTTCTATTTCTTTCTTTCAAAAGTGTAGGTCACTCTTTTGAAGACACACCTTGCTTACTTTCGAAAAGTAACTTAAAAAGTTAAAGTTTAAAATGTTACTTTAAAGCCAGCAAGGCTTACTGTACTACCATTTAAAACAATTGCTAGTCTACTTCAACTTCACTCTCAACACTGTAAATTTTGGTTAACCATGAAAATTTTGGCAGCTAAAGTTGGCTCTTTCTTCTGAAGCAATTTCTTTTTCTAGTTGTCATTAATTTTAAAAATAATTGCTGTACAACTATATACCTGGAGGTCAAAAAATATACCTGTTACATCAAAATGAACAAGAAGGATTATTTCTTGGTGCCATTTTAAACTTGCAAAAAACTAGGCCACTTTTATATCCCTTTGTTCATACTGAAATCAATCAGACGCTTAAAAGAGTGAAGTGTAGTGAGCATAATATTATTGGACTCTGGACCTTCATAATAGAATTTGACCATATGTTTTATGATGTTGGCGTTTTCAAGAAGTGCAGTCTCTGTGCAAATTATCAAAAAAAAAAAAAAAAGAAAAGAAAAATTGGAGTTGTTCCAAACTAATCAGCCAATTGATTTATTATGAGATAATTTAGTTCATGTCTGTACCAGCAGAGCAATTTGCTCCATGATGGCTATATTCAGAAGTGAAAATTCAGGAAAATGCAACGAAACTATGTTGTGCAGGGTTTATTGACCTAGACACAGAATCCCATAAGCTATATTCTTTCCCAATGTGTTCTGGCATATTCCCCAGTGCTACACTCTGTTATAAGCATTTAGCAAATCATTTTAGCTGTAGTTTGGATACTTCTACATTGCTGTTCAATATCAATGTCACTTGACTGAATTATATGTAGACTCTTTAGAAGTMTTAGTTACAAATATAAAATATACAAAGGTTGTTGAGGTAAGGTAATGGTTTGAAGGAAAATTTTCCAAAATAGAAATGGTGTCATAAAAATGAGAAAAGAACTAGAAGATTATAACCTTGAGACCATGATGAAGACCATGATTAAGGAAAACAAGGAGTTGAGATTGCATTTATTTTCTTTGATAATATTTCTTACTGGGATCATTTGTACCAGTAAGACTTGGTAATATATTCTGGGTAAATTAATCCAGATGGAATATGAAAACAAAGAAAGCAGATTCAGTTCTCRTATTAACAAATTTCTACACTTGACCTATTTCTCATAAAGACAAGAGTAAGCAAAGAAAAGTTTGAAATGTAGCTCACTCAAGGCAAAAACTCGAGAGTTTTTAACTGAAGGCATGCAGTACAAGAGATTATTAAAGGATATTTAAAGATTCAGCAGAAATTAAGTCACAGCAATTTCTACTGATTGTCAGAATATTATATTCTATTTTACAYGAATCAAGGTTTTCCTTAAAAACATGAAAAATAATAATTTTTAATCTTGTTCRCAGTAAGATTTACAAAAAGGAATTTACAAAATGCATTCTTTAACAGTAATAGAATTGATTGCCCTTTCAGGAACACCTGYAGATTGCTAGTGGAAATAATAGATGTAACAAAGTCATAACCCAAATATGCAAATCTTATGTCTGTCCTGTTACTGTGARTACTGGTGGAATACAAGTTGTAGGCTCACATTTATGATCTACTTCATGTACTCATGAAGTTCCCATGTATTTATTTGTACGTGCCATAGTGCATAGAGTATGCACAGGAATGCAACATAACTGAACAATTTTTCATTTCTGGCTTAGAAAAGCTGAATTCTTGTTTTCCTGTCCTTTCCCATGGCTGCTTCAGAAAGTTCTCTATTTTTTAAATTTTTTTTTACTGGCTGCACCTACACACAAAATAACAAGTACCTAGTAAGAAAAGCTTCATAAACTGACAAACAACAAATTCAATAATGGCAGCTAATCCCAGCTTCATTTTGGCACATCCTTTGTAGCAAGCCCTGTTGATCTGCAACAGTCAAACAGCAATAATTTTACATATATGACTGTGGAAGGAAGAAAAAAACCACAAAAACGTTAACCATCCCCCCAAAAGAAACATCAAGCAACAAAAATCCCAAATGCACAATAAGATCCTATTTGCATAATTTAATTAGTTAAAAAAAAAGTGTCACTGCTGCTAATATTAGTAGTGTATGAGCACTTGAATGAGCAAAACAATCCTTCACAAGAATAGCTACAGTGGGGTACAAAGAAGAAATAGAATTTCTCCTCTGACTTGTTAAAACTAGTAATAGATAATTTCTCCCTCTAGTCATAATATTCTAATTGGAATGATCTTTATCTCATTCTTACTTCATATTCATTAAGGGGAGATGAAATCAAAAGCTTAAGTAGTGAAACAGAACCAGTTTTTTAACGTGCTGCTTTTCTTGCACAAAGAAATCAGAGGTGCAAATAGGCTCATTTAATTTCCAGACCAGTTATGTAAAATTGCAGTTTTGTTCTCACATGATCAAGGATGATTTCACAAAATGTGATTTCCCCATATATTATAAAATCAGAAACAAATTTCAGAACAAYTTCCTTATCTCCTGAAATGAATTTTAGAAGGGTTTCAAGTGTGACCAAAGACAGAAATAGATTCAGTCATCAGAAAGCTCTGAAATGGAAACAATTCAAACATATTATTTTGTTCTAAGCTACATGTTTTTTCTTGTTATATTGATCCCAGAGTTGCATCCAGAGGTGAACTTTAGTCTCTTTTGTTTAATGTATTTAACATTTGAAATAATTTTCTCAGAGTTCACATTTTGGGCACACTGAAGGATCTGAGTTTGGATAATCGCAGCCTACAACAGGAAACCTAATATGGCATYACCCCTTTGAGGTAGTTTGTAGTAGTACATACTAATGAATACTCTGTAGAAATAAGTGAGTTGGTTTGAAAACAGACATCTTCCCTGAAATATTATTTCTGAAAATATTACTTATGAGCATATGCACATAAAGACATTCTGCTTTGGGAAGATAAGGTATATTCAAGTATTATTTTCAATATAATGGAACAAACAAAAGCAAATTCCCAGACTCATTCAGAAAATGAAATCAGTAACATAAATTWATATAGGTTATTAGGAGAGGAATGGTTTAAAAAAAAAGGATTTGGAGTGAAAGAATTATTCCCCACTTTAAGAAAAAACATTTTGACACATGTAAGACTCCTCTATCTTGTTTTAAAATATTTACTACAGTTACCTGGAGCTTTATTCATGTTTCTAAGCATTGCACCAATGAAACTGCATTGACAACATTGAAAGACTGTAAAGGAGTGAGTGAACTTGATTAGTCTCTGATAAGCTTGGTATCAGTATGGGCTTATCRTTTCTAAAAATACCGACCTGCAATGATGCAAAATCCTGCACCAGGCAGGACAGTAATGTACAGTGCACATTTTGTCAACATTTRTCCATGACTTGGGGAGCTGGCATGTTTAAATATGTAAATTGAGAGCAAAAAAAAATTTTAAAAAATTTTCTTTAACTTTTTCTTTAGTTAGCTAGAGCACTATCCAGTCTACAGACTCCTCTAGCATGCATCTTAGTAGTACATGTATGGAAGAGATTGGGCGGCATTCACTCCAAACATGCATTTTTCATTAAATTATGTCAACTAGTYGCCAAAGAGAGAAAGAAGAGACTCAGATTCCACTGATGTAACTGGCCATTTAAGCGCCACTAAGATGCAGGAGGTGGTTCCTGCAAAGAACCCACCAAAGGGAAGCAATTTGCATTCYGATGAAGACAATGGTTTCCTATTTAGGAGGAAATAGAAGGATTTAGAGTGAAATATGAAACTGATGCAAATCTTAGGCCTTTAGAACAAAAACATTTCACCAAGAGCATGAGACGTACACAAGATCCACAACTACAACAACTGCAATGTCAGGGTAAAGATACTAGATCATCTCAATGAAGGAAAGAAAGATCTTTCAGTAAATAATTTAAATAACTACTTGTGGTTTCATCTTTGATTTTTGATTGCTTGTGACAGTACACTTTTTTTCTTGGTAATACTTGCTAGTATTTTCATTTCGTATTTTAAGGCGAACAAGTATCACTGCCTATTTGATAATCTGGTATTATTTATAAAGAATGGCCTTGAAGAATTTTARCAATAGTCCATCCCCTTGAGCATACATACAAGCTGCATATCTATGTACATATATATATATATATATTTGTAGCATATAAAGTATTGCATTTAAAACTAAAAAAGTGGACTTTCATTTGAAGAGCTTGCACATAAAGAAGTACCACAAAGGACTGAACAGTGGAGAGGAAGGATATTTTACAGAGACCATGAGTGTCAATATCAGGCTGCCCAAGATGCRGCAATGGGCTGGACCATATTTGAACTGCATGGGACATGGTGGGGGAAAGGAAGTAATAATTTGTGTTTTATGCTTCTACCCTTTAATTCATGTATTCACTTGATAGGTTTTCTTTGAAATTGCAGATATACAAATCCTTAGAASTGAATGATAACTTTGCATAGAAACACTGAGCAATGCTGTGCCCTTGGAGATATTGAAGAGGATCTCCCACTGCCATCTCAGAAATTGCTCCCAACAATCCCCCTTACCTCCCTCTCATTCAGTTTCTAATGTCTGTTTTAAGAGGCTCCCACTACACCATTTTCCRAGTTTAATTTTTCAGGCTGCCTGGTTCCAAAACCAACTGCATTTCAGACCATCTTGGGCAAGWTCCTGTGCTTTGCTGTGGTGTCCTGTCCCTTCTGCCACTGACTTCAAAGCAAGAGTGAAAGGTAAGCATCAGCATCAGACTGGCAGCTGATTTCATCTGATACTCTGGCTCTGACTATGAGTGAATTTCACTGAACTTCTCTCACAGGCAGTACCTAGCTTCCCTAATTCTCACAAAGTATGACATGCTTGCTAAGGAAACCTGGAAAAAGTATTACACTTCATTAGAGAAAAGTTTTATTTCTTCTTAGAATTCAAGCATACCTCTTCTAGAATTTAATTATAATAAATAAAGCCAAATAACATTATGATACCATAATGTTTGCATGAAAAATTATTAGAAATCAGTGTTAATTTTATTATATTAGAATGTAATAATGATTATCATTATGATATATTAATATAATTCAATATTGCATTCAAATACTACTTTTTCATTAGTATCTCCCTGTTGGGACACTCTTGTCTGAATAATTGGAGTTCTGCATGTTGAAAAATATGAATACTATTTGAAGTGTTGTACAGAAATTTAAAACCCTAACTCAATATATAGTAGAGAGGTTCCTGCATGAACTAAAAGAAGAAGATTTACAATTTTAATATATTTTAATTATTTTTACTATTAAAATTAATTTTATATTGTTTTTACCTGAAATATCTGTTCTGAAAATTTCTCACATTTGACCAAAYACTACACCATAGCTCCTACTCAAAAATATCCTAATTCTGAATTTTCAAACTAAGCAAACTTCCCAATTGTTTTCAGAAATGTCTATGGTGCATTAGGTCATTCCTCACATAGACTTTATTGAACAAAATATTTACTCATTAAGCATATGGAAGCATGGAGAAATTAACTACTACTCAAAGCACTTGAGTATGATTCCAAAAATCTGGGTAGCTATATAAAAACTACTRCCAGGTGTCTAAATGTTCACCTTAGTTGCAGGTAAATGGATAAGGAGATATTCAGAAATGAGAAAATAAAACCTCCTAAAATATCATAGAACTAATTTACATATCATTTTGACCACTGCTGGAAATTTTTTAATTGCTGGACAAATCCAGGAAGATTACACCACTGTTTATTTTCTTTGTTTAATGCTTTATGGGATTAATTTACAAATGCAGCTGACTTGTGAAGTGTCTTCGTGTACCCATTTTTCTCAAAACAAAAATAAGTTTAATGCATCTTCATCAGAAAATGGCTTTTGAAAGCCATTAAATCTCAAAGAGAGGATTTTAAATTAGTCTTAAATTACATAATCAGAGCAAATAATTATTYATTAAACTGTTGTTCATGGATACAAGAATCAGCCTGCAGAGTGTTGTTTGGGAATGAACATTCCTAGGGAGAAAAAAAAAAAAAGGCAGCAGTGACAAAGGACTGAAGGGTACAAGTTCTGTTAGTAAAACTTGGAATTCCAAATGCAGGAACAGGGTTTCTAAATCAGAGTTCTGAGCTTGCGTCTCAAATTCCCATAGCTAATGAAGAAATGGCAGAGAGAAAATATTACTGCTTTTGTATTGTCTTTATGCTTCTTTCTAAGAATTTTAGTGTGTTTTGAAACCTATGCAGGGGTTATTGGCTTATGAATGTGTGGGGGTTTTGCTAATAATCGTTTTTCCCCACTGGACATTTATTAAACTTCCTAAGAGAAAGAATGTCAAGTCAAGAGTGTCCACCCGGRTAAGTGATGACCAAATTGCTATTGAAAGAGAGGTTGACTCTAGAGAACAGAGCACCTGATTTATGTAGTCTGATCTCAGGTGAATGTRCTGAACAAAAGAGACCGTGCTTCTTCAGGGGTTTCCAGTGATATGTGCATGCAGGTAAGGATATATTAGAACACAGTAACTTAAAATCTGCAAGACTCAATTGGTTAAACTGGAGTGTCGAACACGCATATTTTTTATCTCTGTTGAGCAAGAAAGCTGAACAAATAACTTAAAGCCTTTTTCTGGTAGCTGTCAGGTTAGGGATTTTGTGCCACCACAGAAAAATTAAATTTGGAAATGGAATAACATAAAGGTGCTATGAATAGAGTYAAACCTCCTAAAATCTGTCACTGTGTTAAGAAAACTTGTGTTTCTAGCTCTTTAGCCTTGATTTAAAATAAGGACATGATGTTTTAAACACTATCTTGAAAGTGCTAAATCATGCCCTTTACAAGTGGAATGGACTAGAAGTAGTTTAAAAAGTTGTGTTGACCTCAACTGTGTTGATAATTCCCAGATGAGTTAAGTTAGTGAAGTTGMCTAATATATTTAWTTTGTCTTGTAATGAATTAAAATTAAATTATATCTAATGTATCACTTGTTGAKGCCAAATAATAGCATTATATGAATCTTTCAAAATCCAAAGTGAAAAATCTGGCTTTTTTACCTGTCATAGAGATGGGAAAAGGAAAAAATTAAATTGGTAGGATACACAAGTTCCAGAACATTAGCTCTGATTCCTCCACAAAACTTCAGAAGTTTCCCTGAAGCTTTTTTCAGAAAAACACATTCTTAAGTTGATGTAAAATGGGGCAATGCACAAAGACAAAAAGTTTTTCTCAAAAACCTATTTTTTTTGTTGTTGTTCAGTCCTGTTTAAGTCATTGCAGCACATTTAGGGAATTGGAAAATGACCACTTATACAAATTATGTGGGTATAAAGTCAAATGCTTAACTTTGTACAGACACTACTTCAATAAGTACAGGGAAGGAAWGAAAAGGATGAAAATAGAAATACTTCTAATCTCCTAAAAGTTGCAGCATGAATTCAAGCTGTTKCCATGCTGATTGAGATTTTATCTGAAGTTTTTTTCAGACATTGCTGAAGCTTTCATCAGGCAGTAGTGTTTGAATTCAAATTCTTTATGAATAAATGGGCTGGATTTTATGCATTTTAACACAGCATTCATTTCTTCAGTGCCTTTATAGGTTCTCTTTTGTATTTATATACCTACTAAATATTCTGTTCCTGTTTTATCTTGGAGGTTTTCTTTTCCTCTAAAGAAACATTGCATTTGTACCTTCAAATTATAATTTAGCTTGCTTATTTTTTTATACCTGCTACTGCTGACCTGACAACTGTATACTTCAAATTAATGTACAGTTGCTCTATGGACAACACAGGTTACCTGAACCTCTGGGTTTTCAGCAGCTTTTGAAATAAACAATGCTTCAATCCTATGTACAGGAAGCCTTTGAGAAGACATTGTAGTCAAGCAGTTGGTGACCCTGGGCCAGACGTGTTTGTTTTACTGGGGTGACAAAGCTCGTGTGCTGGCATGAGCAGCTGCTGCATGGAAGTGCCTGGTTTCATCCTGCACTGCACACTCCTGGATGTTAAGACAGAGATTGCATTCCAGCCCGTTARAAGAAGATAGATACTTTTGGATTTTATCCAAGCTGACATGGGAAGGTATGGGAAGAGGATGAACCTCTGCATGGATGGGATCGGTGCAATGTGCCATGGGGAAATCCTTCAGATCTGTTCAATGCTGCGCAAAAGCTGCAGAGGCAATGATTTCCTTTCCTGCAATCCACGGAGGCATGATTTCCTTCCATCTATATTCTTCTTTTTATTCTATCTTTATGCCTTTTGTTGTCAGTTCTCCCCTACTGAGGTTCAAAATAGCCCTGTACAACATCCTGCTCTCCTTTCCCCGTGCCCCCTTGCAGAACACCATGTGCCTGACAAGAAAATGCAATCATTACCATTTTCTGCAAACTAAAAGCCAGAATATTATGCAGCACTTTCTGGTTTAAAATCATCCCAAAGGAGTATAAATAAGTTAGTTCTCTCATTCATGTCATGTTCAATTATTGTTCTCAAAGAGTAATTGAGAGGCTTAAATGAAATTCTCCATTGGCTTCAAATGCTAATACTTTAAAAAAATCCCACAAAACCTTAAAAACCAAACAGATAAAACCCCCAAACCCCTGCAGTAGGGAACTGTTGCTGGTTTAGTTTGATCAACTCACTTTTTCTTTGTTTTTTCAGAAGGGATTTTTCTATTCTTTTGTTTACCTTGCTCTTCTACTTCCTTTATTTGTAGCTGCAACAAATGAAACTGAATTTATCTTTTCTAGGGCATTAATAGCAACCTAAGGGATTATTAAAAAACACAAAGGAAATTTACTTGGTTACTTTTATTTTTAGTAAAAATGAACAGAATTTTAATCGAAATTTGAATCGTAAAATCTTCAGGGGCTTTTTTGAGGTTATTCCAAGTTCTTTCAACAAAGTGTTTAAGTAGAAACATTTAGGGCATATGGCATGTAAAATTTCTTGTTTTGTTTTTCTTTGTGTCTTTTAATTTCTGAAACCTGTTGGGGATTGTATACAAAGCCCTAAAGTACTTTAAGAATGCAAGTAGTCAAGTATTAGAAATTAGAATTGAGGGCAAAGGTGCTAGAAATCAATGCAGGTCTGAGTGATTTTTTTTTTCTTCCTGAAGTCATCCCCCATTTGACCTGAAAGTTAGCTACCAGGTTTCAATTTTCATATAATCATTATATTGGAATACATTTTTATCTTCCCTCAGAAAAAGAAAATGAACACAGAAAACAACATGCCTTTCAGATAAAAACACAAAATCTTGTTTAAAAGTAATGAAGACTGAAAGGCTGCTAACTCTGTGTTGTGTCATCCCATCAAACATTTAAAATTTTCCATGCATAAAGCATCACAAAAATGTTGGAAAAGGAAGAGTGAGAAGGAAGTATTACTTTTCTTATGCACACTAAGGAATTTTTGAATCCTTAAAGACATGTGCACACTCTCTCCCTCTCTCCTTCTACCTTAGTAAGTGTTCAAATTACTCCTTTCAGCACAGAACTGCAGCTGGATGAATTGAAATGACCTAAATGTGTATTTTACATATAGCTGGCTACAGTAGAAAAGACAAGTCATGTAAACACCTTCATAGAAAGGTAACTGTTTAAAAGGAATACTTTCTCTTTCATTTTGAGAAATGACTTATCTATTTCACAGACATGGAAAACAGGATTAGTGGTTGACATACTAATAAAAATAAATGTTGCTTCCACCCTGGAACTCTGTGTTATTTTTCTTTGAAGGTACATTCCTTACCACACCCCTCAACTATTTGCTAATTTACCTAGCTGATTTCTTCAGAAAGCTGATTCAAACAAACTCGGCGAAAACTGGAAATTATTGAAGCAAGCACAATTACTTGTATAACTACTAAGCCTTCAAAATAATTTGAAAACTGTAGCTCTGTACCATTTTCAGATTGTCCAATATTTATGTCTAGGTTTACGAACGGTATTTTCTTCCTCAAATCTGTGTATGCCAATGAAGCAGAGCCCTTTTTGGTAGGCTCCTAGCACCTACCTAGAAAGTGAAAACCATCTGCTAGGAGTGACCACATTAGCATTTCTAGTTCCTTTATTTTTGGTAACTTAAGCTAATACATTCAATTTTATTTTCAGACTAGAACTGCTCAGCCAGTCAATTAGAGTTCCTCAGCTAGAAGCCTTTACTAGTAGGCTGAGGGGCAATACAGATGGGCTTCCTACAGTCCCTGAATCTTCTCTGTAATTCTCTGACAGCCTATGGCCTGCTCTATTTATAGCTGCACAGTAACACTGATGTGTTCAGAAATTAGGAAGTGGCTCTGCAAAAATACAGATCCTCTAAAAATCTATTTTTGCTATATTAAAAAACTCACTATTACGTTGACCTCAAGCATTTTCTGTATGCATTTTCAAACACATAAATTTCAGTTTCATAAGGGGCTAAGATAACAGAGCTATACACATTCCAAATTAACAAAGGCATTTGCTGGACAGCTAGCAATATATTGACCAAAAAAAAAAAAAAGTTTACCTTCTAAAATTCTTCATAATACCTTGCTTGTCCGTCCCTGCTGTTCAGAAAATAAAATAGTAGTTCATAAAACATTGACAGGAGGAGAAAATTGCATTTAAAGAGATTTGAAGATTTGAGAACTAGATCTGAACACGCAGTGCAAAGAAAAGGCTTGACTTCTTCAAGGCTGTGTCTGTGCTCCAATGATTGGGAAGTGTGGTTGACTAAGCAATCTTACATGAGGCTAGTATATGCTGATATACCATCAGAAAAACTACTCTGGCTTCTGTGGAGAGCTTGATAACTCCTGAATAATAATGACTCATTATCTAATGCTGGAATTAGACATATTTTGTGACAGGGAAGAACTGATAAAGATATTTTCCTCTTAGGGAAAGGAAAAGAGCTCCAATAATGACTTTATAAGAAAACAGAGACCTCCTACATTTTCCTGACCCAGAAATCATACAGAAGGAAAGTTTAYTTCGGTCTACCTTTCTTATTCAACAATAAAAATTTTCTACTGTGTTTCCTAGCCATGTTATACTCCTTTTTTGGGGACAGGCCTCTATTTTTGTTGTTTGAAAACTTGCATGTTGCTATACAATTCTGTTGCATGTCCCCATCTCCCAACTGAAATATAAGTCCTAAATTATTTTCTTATAGTTTCCTGTGAGCAAGTTCATTCCTTAGCATGGGAGCTGCAGCAATAATGTTGCTTCTTCAGAAATTTGATACTTTGGAGACCCTTCTTCATGTTTTTGCTAGCAGGGACTAAAATGCCATGTAAATATTTGATGAATAATTGGTTTGGACTGTATTATGCACTCTATATATTTTTACTAATCTTTAAATGTAGATCATATTTCAGCTTCCAGAGAAAATCTTTCATTTATTCTTTTATTCTGTAGGTTAAATCTCAGCTATAGTGGAGTCAATGGCAAAGCACACATCAGTTTTACTGAGGCCATAATTTTATCTTGAAATTTGCACAATGTAAATGATCTAAAAAAAATTATTGTTTTAAACTTCTCTGTCCTGCAAAATAATTCTTTTTTCTTTAAATTTTTCCTTTATATATCTAATAATATTGACAGAGAAAGAAAAATTACTGTTATTAATAAATAAATAAAAGATTATTTCCTTGTCACTGATTTTACAATTTAAACTCTTGTGAAATAAAAATTCCTGTGTTGTTTTTTTTTTCTTGTTATGTGAGATTCAGCAGGGCAAATCCACATTACAAAGTAAATAATTTCAATTAAACAAACTAACTTTTCTACAAACTACTTACTGATACGCGCCAGGAAAATATATGAAAGATCATGTAACTGAACCAGTTTTTGGACAAGTTTGATATCAATATTGAATGAGCTTATCTGGGCCAGTGATGTATAGCAATGACTTAAATTTGGAAAACTGATMATTTCGATGATACCAACACTGAAGTATTTTATATACTTAGGAGAACAGCATAAAAAACATAGAAGTGGATAATGGAAACAATTGTTAAACATTGCTAAGATCCTTATGCTTATATTTATGGAGTGTTAATCATTCCTCATTCATTCAAAATGCATCACAGTCATCTTTATTCTGTATAGTATTACAGTAACTTTTTATTATTACTTCATTTATTTACATTTAAAATTATAGATCCTTTTGTTTCTGGCCTACAGTACACTGACTGTGAACTGAACAGCAGTTCCCCATGGTTCTAGGAAACTGTATTTGTTTATTATCTAAAACTAAGTTGTACAGTGAAGCACCAGCTGGTTTTCAGCTCCATATACTGTAATAGGCATATGAAGCCTAAACTATTTGCCAAAATGGAGCAATTCTTTAAATTCAGAGAATGGAAGCACATCTGTAAGCTCTAAGAAAGGAAAGCAGTAAGTGAGTGTAGGGATTTTCATGAAGAACTAGCCAAGTAGTGTCCTTCCTGCTAGGCTGCAAGCTAGTAGCAGCTGAATAATACAGCCTAAGCAGGAGGATCAGAGTAAACCGCTCAAAAGCTTTGTTTTGAAAACCGAGATTTAACAATTTTCAAGAGCCAGAAATACATTAAAAAGGAAAATCTTAAAGTTCTATATTTTTCTTCAGCAGATTAAAGAAGGTTGTCCTGAGGAGCCTAAGGCAGTACTTTTAGGTGTCTGTCATTTATTTAGGGAGAGCTGTCTTGCTTGAACAAGTCAGCAAAGGCTGAAGGAGAAGAGTGGACCAAGGAATATTTGAAAGTGTGACACTCTGTGTCACATCTCAGTCCAGGAGATCAAGGGGGAGCTGCTGGATGCATAATTTCTGAGGGCAAGTAATGTTGCTGGGTACATGAGTTGCTTGAAAGTCCAACAGCAGAAAAGAGGAGTACTCAACACACTACCCTTCAATTGCATATGATGCGATATATAATGCTTAGAAGTGATGCTGTTTGAGATTTGCAATATCCAGGCATATCTGTGTTCACATCAGTAGGTTCCAGGGTTATGTATTCTCCCTGTAAAAGAGCTCCACACATTAACTTCTAGTCATCACAATCTCACCTGATGTCTGCTCGCATGGCACGACATGACAAATAACTAGAAGTAAAGACATACAGCATGGTATGCCTGACTCAAAATTATCTTCCTAGCACAGGTAGAATCTATTTTGTCAGCAGTACCTAAAAAGAAGACAGCTCCCATGAGCAATGAGTTTACTATCATGAAGACCATTAAAATTTTGTCTTTATCCTTTTCTCTTCCTAGATGAAAAAAAAAAAAGGTTTACAACAAACATGCTGTTAAAAAAAAAAAACCCTTACCTTGTTGAGTAGGAAAAAAAGCAGTATCAGAARGTATATCTTAACTAGTCTGTCATCAGAAAGTATATCTTAAGTAGTCATTATATCCTGCTGTGAACTGAGGTGTTTTATGACATCACTTAACTATAAAGACTCTGGTTTTGTAGACACCTTAAGTGACCTTCCCTGGTTGCAGTTTCTTGTGTGTGATTAAATAAATCTAATAGGTACCACTGATAAACTGGCAAACAGAGCATGAGAGGGACACAGGCTTCCATCCTCTGTGACAGAAGAGAGAAATTATTTCAAAACTTATATTTGTTGTTAAATTACCTCATCTGTATCAGTTACAACARCATAAAATTTAGATGAATGTGTACCTAAATGTATGCCAGCAGCACTCAACATGACCAGCATTTCCCATGTAATCAGGTAGGATACTGAAATATCATCTGCAATCAGGTATTTGTTCAATTGTATTTAAAAATATAATGATTCAAAAGTCACTCTAAGTTCTGCTGTCTGCTACAAATAATATTCTAAATACAATTCTATTATATATGTAGGTTCAGGATTCAYCTTTTATACAGTCCATAATCACATCTGTAGCACATAAGGGTTTGTATTCCACTACTTTGATCACAACGCAAATATTGATGTCAGATTTTTCAGTTTCAGAGATAAAAATTAAATAAATCTCCAGTTCTGTGTTTAAATACAAATTTACATTTCATTATTAACCTCACAAGAAATAAATTGAATCAACTGATATAGGTTGTTACTTAGATTATTGCTGAAATTGAAAACATACATAATTTATGTAAAAATATGCAATATTTTCAAGAAACAAAGAACATATTTAAGGCACAATTGTGAGAAAATTCCAGGCTTTGTCATAATWTCACAAAATTAACAGAGAGCTAAAAACTCTTTGTCACTTCAAATCTTCAAAAGATGGAGATAAATAAATTCATTAATTGTACTGTGAAGAAAGTTAGCTGTACCCCATCCAAAACCAGCAATTTCAGTCTAATGAGAAGAATAATCCAGACATTAAAATGCTTTTTTATGATAATTGGAAGCATTTGACTCTCGGTGATCCACATAATCTTCTTAATTACCTTTGTTTATTGCAAAATTAATTTTGCAAATTCTCACCATATTGTTAATCTTCAAAATTAAAACAACAACAACAACAACAACAGCAAACAAATACCTGTTCAAAAAAACATTTCCTATAGAATTCTAGTAAAATACTGAGATTTCTGGGTGTTTTGCTTTTTTAAGTGGATAATCTCAGGTTTCTCATCTGGTGATGAAACGGAAAAAGTACCTATATAAATGAAAATAAACACATTGCTGTAAAGACTAAAATTATGTTGTTATTTAAAAAGTAGTTAAATATATTTTAATTTGTTTWTTTGTCCGTGTTGTGTAATATTAATGTTTAATTACAAACTTTTATTTAATGCATATGTGAGAAAAAAAGATGTGGTTTTCATAAAATCAGTTGAGAAAGACTACAGGGACCAAGGGCCAAGAGAGTAGCAATTATATTTTTGAATCACAGCATGCCAAAGAAATTMATACTGAAAAATAGCAGTGTGCCCATGTGGCCAAGAAGGCCAATGGCATACTGACCTGTGTCAGCAATAGTGTGGCCAGCAGGAACAGGACAGTGATTGTCCCCCTGTATCTGGCACTGGTGAGACCTGACCTTGAGTGTTCAGTTCTGGGTCCCTCACCACAAGAAGGATATTTAGGTGCTGGACCAAGTCCAGAGAAAGGGCAACAGAGCTGTGGAAGGGTCTGGAGCACAAGTCCTCTGAAGAGGGCCTGAGGGAGCTGGGGGTGTTTAGCCTGGGAAAAAGGAGGCTTAGAGGGGACCTTATCACCCTCCACAAGTACATGGAGGGAAGTCATAGACTGGTGGGAGTCAGTCTCTTGTCCCAAGTATGAAGTGAGAGGAAATGGCCTCAAGTTGTGCCAGGGTAGGTTTAGATTGGATATTAGGGAAATAAAAATTCAAGGAAAGCAGTGTAAAGCATTGGAAGAGACTGCCCAGGCTAGTGGTGGTCACCATCCCTGGAAGTGCTCAAAGAACCTTTGGATATGACACTTAAAGACATGGTTTAAAGGTGAATGTGGTAGCAGTGCAAGGTTGATAACTGGATTCGGTGATCTTGACAGTCTTTTCTGCCCTTATTGATCCTATGATTCTGTGAACTAGATAGGGTGCACTACATTTTTGAAAACATCATGTTGAATCATGTTTTTTTCTCTTTAATTTCTTCAATTCAGTTTCTTTTTCTTTAATTTTCTTCAACTTATAAGCCATTTACAATATATTGGGAAACTCGAAGTAAAGAATTCATTTAGACTTTGAGACTGGTGAATGAAGGTTGAGTTCAACATTCAAAAACATTAAAGAGTGTTGAACCTTGAAGAATGCCTATTAATGGATAAATATATATCATGCACCCATATCATTAAAAACATATTTGGCAATATTAAAATTTCATACTTAGTTATGTTTTTCCATAACATGTAGTCATGAGCTGCTCATTCTGTATAACATGGCCATGCCATTGCAGCTAGCAGTCACAGTATTCACTACTGAAGGGAGATAGATTTATAAAGAAACAATGGCTTTGGACTATGAAGCTTTGGATATTACTTTGAAATGCAAATTTTCATTATATAACCTTATTAAAAAATGTTAGTTAGTGTTGTCCAAGGCACCRTGATTCCACAACAGGGAATCTTGTGCTTTTCTCTGAAATGCTGAATTACCCACTGTCTTGGGTTGCAATGTCGCCAGGGATATGTGTTCTATTACCACCTGTTAAAACCAGGTGGGGCAGTGTACTTCATCTCTTCCATGACCCATCCTTCATAACTCTAGGGCTGATCTTCTGTTAATGCGCCAGCTGTTAAAACCAGGTGGGGCAGTGTACTTTAGCTCTTCCACAACCCACCCTCGCTCCTGTATCTTCTGTTAATGGGCCATTAAGGCTCACTACATGACTGATAGCATTACATCATCCCATTGTGAGATGCTCCACCCAGGGGGAGGAGCCCAGCATTCCCACCTGGATAAAAATCTGAGAGTCAGAACACCAGGGCAGCAGCAGCCTGTTTGCACTGGATTCCCAGAGGAAGACTGGACCYGTCTTACTACCATTGGACCTTCAGTGGAAAACTACACCTTTCTACAGCATCATTGCTTCAACAGAAGCACATTTGTCACTCCAGGAAGACTTGATTGGACTGCTACCAAGACCCTGACCAATAGGGTGTCAGGTTGTATTCTGACTCTGTCAGTGTTTTCTTTTTTTGTTTCTTTGCTTTTTTGTACGACTACATTTTTATTTTAATTTTCCTAGTAAAGAACTGTTATTCCTATTCACATATCTTTGCCTGAAAGCCCCTTAATTTCAAAATTATGATAATTTGGAAGGAGGCTCCTGCCTTCCTTGGCAGACACCTGTCTTTCCAAACAACAACATCCATTTCAGCACCGGAAAGGAGGTGTTAGCCTGCTAACAACCAAACTAATTGCAACCTCAGAATGTGACACATCCAATCCTTGCCCAGTACCAGCAGGGGTGATAAAGTAATTTTCTGTCTGGGATAGTGGCAATAATTAATACCAGAAGTACAGTGTGAAACCTGTCACCACAGAATTAGCTATTTTCTGGTGCTTAGCTTCTGTGAAATCTCTTCTTACTCCAAGAGCACTGAACTCCAGTGTGACTGACTAAACATGAGTCAGAATATCATGACCATGGTTGGAATCTGTCATTTTGATTATCTGCCCCATTCTCCATGTTTTGTCACAACACATTTATCATTCACCATCAACTCACTGCACTTGAAAATTTTGAATTATCCTCTATTCATTACACTATATCCAGTAATATGTGAATGAAGTATGGCCACAATTAGCATACAAATCCTATGACTTCATATTATTTAAAGGAGAGGTTTGAGAATTTTGAAATTTCTTCTACTTTTCATGATTATGTAAATGTAGTAACAAGATGACATGGGAGGAAAAACATTTTCTTAAGTATTACTCATTTTTAACATCTGTAAATCTAAAAATTCTATCCCTATAATGCCACAATTCACTTTTAAAAATAATTTGCTAAAACAGTAAATGCATGCTGGTCTTAATGAAAGGAATTGGAGAGAAATACGTTGAGTTCTTTTATTGTGTTTTCCTAGTTGTTAAATTTATATTTACTAAAAAATGTTCTCACTAATGCTGCTTACTCTGTTTCTTTAAACATGACCGTTATTAGCTTGATTAACTACACTATATTTTGTAGTGAGAAGCTGTTCTGCCAGCTTTGGTTAGGTAGTTTTATAGTCTGTTGCTGTAGAAGTTTTGACATTTATATCTCTATACAGAAGAGACATAACTTTAGGTTGAATTTAATATCTGTAAATCTTGACGCGTGTACTAAACTAAACCATGAGTAGGAGCCTAGTTTTATTATTCTTTAAATAGTATAATGATCACTGTTACCTTCTAATTTAATCAGCTAGAATAACTATCCTATAAATATTCATCATCATGAGCATATATTCCCGGCTTTCTTTTAGCAAGGTGATTCAGAGTAGGTGAGAAATTAAAAATTATTTCAATGTTTATTAGATGTTTCTATTCTTGCAGGGATTACCTGTTTTTCTTGAAAAGAACACAGAAGCAGTTTACCTTGAAGAAGTGGATCAAACATAATTATATGTACTGAATGAAAATTGGTCACATTGTATTCCAGTTGGAACACACAATGAATGGACAAGACAGGAAAAGTAGCTCTAGATCATATTATGAGAATCTCCACTGTTGTTATAACTGAATAATAATAAAGTACCTAAGGAATTAATGTTGAATGCTTTAAGAATATTAGATACTTCTGGTAGTACAGAAATGTTGGTTTCCATCATTATGCTTTGTAAGTGGTTACTTCTCAGTTTATATTTATCCCTGTAATAAAATTTATTCAACATTCACGTATAATTTGAAAACAGTTTTATTTTATTTTGATTTTTTTTCCCCAAGGATCAGATTTTTCTTTATAATGTGTTTTATTTTTAGAAATATAATCCCAAAAAAATTTGGTTATTTTTAATTTTCCAGTATAATCTCTTGGATATGCAGAGGATTTTACGAGAAGCTGTCGATTATTTATCAGAGATTCTCACCTTGTGTTTCAACAAAACAAATTTCATTGGGTAAGAGAGACTGATGAGTGCAACCTCATGTTAAGTGCAGAAGATATTTCCTCTTGATAATGGCACAGACTTCCTGTCTTGTCTTTAAACTGGTAACCTACTGCTGTGATAATGAGTGGAGACTGGCTATTGACTTTGGCTGACAAAGAAATATCAGTCTTGTTAAAATGAAAGACACAATGCTACAAACACACTGATACTAAATGAAGGGGGGAGTGAGGTGAGGGAAGGGTTTCCTTTTTACTTACCAGCTCCCCCCCCACAAAACAAACAAATAGAAACACCCTCCCCCTCCAATAATTAAAAATTACTTTTCAAGATCTAAGGTTAAGAAGGGCGAATAGATGATTTCTCCTTGAAAAGCTACACTCTCTCTGAATCCACAGCCTGAATACTGAGGTTGCACTTTAACATAACGTAGAGACAACTACAATTCTATATTGCTTTTATTCTCTTGCTCTGGTTTCCAAAATTATTTCTCTGTGTAACTTGAGATTTTTTGAGATTCTGCTCCTTCCATTACAACAGCTTGAAATTAATCTCTTCAAAAGAAAATAAAGAGTCACCCAAATTTCAGTTGGTGATTGCTGTTCAATGCAATATTTAGATTTGTGGTACAGTCTTTAAGAACATAGCATAACTGGCTGAGGAAAGAATAGATAAGCGTGTAGGTCAGGCTCTTCAAAGTGACTCAGAGATGCTGCAGAGTTTTATTGTTGTTGTTGGTTTTATGTGTTTTTTAATTCTTGATCTTTTGTGTGTCAATCTTAAATGAGTTGACCTTTTTTGATAAGAAAATCAGAGTTGCTACTATTTGAAAGTAAACTTACTTAAGTTCCAAGTTTTTGATATAAATCCTTATTTGTATTCTGTTTCTTCAACATTTTTTCTTCTATCATCTTTATTTTATTTTGCTTAACTGGAGTGCTTGTCTCTCTGCCTTTCTGCCTCTTTCTAGTTACTTCCTTGCTGATTGTTCATTCTTTAACCTTGTTTATCTTGTGTTGTTCAAATTCTCTGATGGTCTTTCATGATCTCTTCTTTAATATGGGATCATGCTAACCTCAAACACTTCTTTCATTATTGTTATGGTTTAGTTTCCTTCCACATTAAACTTCAGTATTGCTTCAGAATAATTTTGTATTCTGATGAAGAAATGGAATCGAAAGCATCTGACAATACCTGAGATATTAAAATAATTTAAAAGTTGGTCTTTTTATCCATTGTGAATGAATTATGTACTTAAAAAATATAATTTCCTTTCTGAGTTTTATATGCCTGGCTGTGGGACAAAGATGAAGCACAACTGAAAGTCTACCAGTGGGACACTTAAGAAAAAGTAAGTACTACGTAATCATTTAAAGTTTTATGACTACTTTAAACTCTGAAATGTGGAACTCCTGCTTCATATCACAATTAAAAATATAAAACATTGTCTCTGTCAAAGTGACAAGGGTGATTATCGAATGTTCTCCTGGAAAAGAGTTGATGGCTGAATAACATATTACCATAAAGTGACGTCACATGAAAAAAATTACCACAGCTGGTTGGAATAGAGTTAACTTTCTTCACATTAGCCTACATGGTGGTGTGCTTTGTATTTGTAACTAAAGCAGTGTTGGTAATGCATCTGTGTTTTCATTATTTCTGAAGAGTGCTTGCAAATCATCAAGGTATTTTGTTTTTTCACTCTGCACTGCCCCCTCAAGGGGTCTGAGGTGGAGTGAATTTTCTTCATAGGAAGTGATATTGTGCTGTGTTTGGATTTGTGACAAAAATAGTGCTGATAATACTTTGGTGTTTTACTTATTGCTGAACAGTGTTTATAAAATATGAAGGCATTTTCTGTTTCTCTCACTACCCCACAAGCCAGTAAACGGGGGCTGAGCAAGAAGTTGGGATGAGGACATGGTTGTCACAGTTGATCCCAACTGAGTGCAGAGATATTCCATACCACCTGACATCATGGTCAGAAATAAAATCTGTAGAAAGGAGTAAGTGGAGGGGGATGTTTGAAGTATTGGGGTTTGTCTTCCCAAGTAACCATTATGCGTGATGAAGTTTGACTTTCTTAAACAGTCTGAACATCTGTCTGCCCACAGGAAGTGGTGGATGAATTCCTTGTTTTGCTTTGTTTGCATGCACAGGTTTTACCTATCGAACTACCTTTATCTCAACACACAAGTTTTCTCACTTTTACCCTCCCAATTTGCTCCTCCTACCTACTCGAGGGGGGGTCTGTGGGCAGCTGTGGAGGCTGAACTGCCTTCTGGGGTTAAGCTACACCACCAACCTCCCCAAAAGGAAAAGGCTGGGGGTGGGTAAGAGTCTGGGAGTGAACACAATCAGGACAACAGACTCAAACTGATCAAAGGAGTATTTTATACTATACGGCATTAAATCTCAAGGAAAGGAGGACAAAGATGGGAGTTTTGTGGTTAAGGAATTTCTTCCCAAGCAACCATCACCATTGTGGAGAGTCTCCCTCCCAGGAAGGGCTAAACCTCTGACTACTGAAAAGTGGTGAATCCTCTTTCTGCTTTGCTTCCATGAGCAACTTCTTCTTTCCTTGCTAGTCAGTGTCTTGATGCACAGGTCTTTTTGCCTTCCTTCTATTTTTCCCTGCCCTATGGCTGAGAAATAAACAGGAATGTTGGCCATTGGCCAGGTAGGACCACCAGAAATATAGAAGATTAATAGAGTGAATTAACCTTCTCTCCTGCAAATGGTTTGCTTCCAACTCTCACAGAGTAAAGTACAACTAAACTGTGTGCTGTATTCTTGAAATGTATTTATGGTTTGTTGCACATTTAAAGCTATGGGTATGCTATATTCTTTTATTGTTTCTTCAAATTGTTTTAAATAGTGACTGCTTTACTAAATCCCTTTTTCTTTTCCTCAGAAAATTTACAGCAGATTGGCATACACAGAGAATATTGTGAAACAATCCAGGAACATTTTATTTATTCACAACCAAATGACAGGAAAGTCTTACTGTTAAAGGGAGAACATTGATTTCTAGATTTTTTCCTCCCTAAAACAAAATGTATACATAGAAATATGGGACAGAATATTTCATGTTTAAAGTCTTCATACAATACTACCCATGTTTACAGCTATGACTTAAAAGAGTAAAAAGGTCCGGTTCTAATTTGTCAATTTTCTTATAAAGGCTTAGAGAAATACACTGAATTTAGTTAAAAATCCTTATTTTCATTTAGATAAATCATAGGCATAAATATGCCCACAGCCACTTTTCAGATGTCAAGCTGATGAAAAGTTGATCTTTTATCTTTTTATGAATTTACCACTATTTTTTCCCTGTCTGCCTTATTTCTTTGTACTCAGTTATATTACACTTCTAGTATGTAAATACACCTGGTTCCATTGAAGTAGCTTATATCAGTAGAGAACAAATAGTTTTGGTTTTTTTTGGGGGGGGAGGGGAAGAAATGTAATACTGTTGAAACAGAAAATATTTTACAGTTACCTTTAATTTTTACACAATTAATTTATACAATTTTCTCTTTTTTTTGCCTTTTTTCATTCTTTTTTTTTCTGTTTCCTCATGTCTATATTCTGACTATTGAAGAAATATATACTTGGGTTTTATTATAGTTTTGTGACTGAGTGAGCTATTGAAATTCTTAGACATTGTTGTCCACTTCAAAATTTCAAAAATTATTCATTTCTGTGAAGAGAACCTAGTGTGAGAAATTGGATTAACACTTGTAACCTGTCTGATGATATCAGAAAGGGGATGTAACAAAAGCCCATTTACTCATATTCCTCCGTACGGTGGGCCTCCCATATTCTCTGTATATATATTCCCTACATTTCTCACACTTTCTTTTACTTTATAACTGTGAAGAAGGTTTAATATTCCTCTATTTTTGTAGAGAGGTTCATAATTAGGATAGCTATCCCTTTGTCCATTTACTCCACCACAAAAATTGCCACTCTTTTCATATGGTCTGCCACTCAAGTGCAAAGAGCTCCACAGTCATAAGATAGACTACATTATGTGAAAATGGATTCTTTTTTTTTTCTCAACAGTTTATTGATCTTCAAGGACAACCAATTTGTGTCAGCTGTCATCTCTTTCTGTTAAAATTATTAGTTTTCGCCCTACCTTGGTAACTTCTTTTTGGGTTGTCAAATTTTTTCTGCCACCTCCTGTGACCATCTCGAATCTAATTTAGGTGAGGAGAAAGTCTGGAATCCCATAATCTGCTCTGCTTTAACATACAAAGAGTATAGAAGATGCTTAGTTTCCATTACAAAAAAGAAATTATCTCCTGTGGAGAACAGAGAGGTTTGAGTGAAAGCTGTCCCTGCTAGGAAAAATTCAATAGGAGGTTGTTGATACAGTGATTCACTACTTTATGAAAGGTACATTGTTATAAAAAGACTAGAAGGTGGCAAATGGAGTTGCTTACTGCCTAATTCATCCACAGAGCTCCTTCTCCTACCAAATAAATCAATGTTAATCCTAATGATACAGTCAATACAGGGAGAATTGCCTCATGACACACTTAACACTTTTTATATGTGGGGTTTTTTTTTTTTTTTGGTCAAATCAGAAATTTCAGTTTAATATTGGCTAGGCAGAAATAGAAAGCATAGCAAAATAATCACAAAAATATTTAAAAGGTTGTTTTCATTTGACTTGAAATTAGACATCTCCTGCTATCCATTTCAAAACAAGCTTTAAGAGTTAAAGCTCTGGTTACAATGAATTCTTAGCATGTGTAACTGCTTTAAGCGGTGAGCATTTTTTGACTATTGTTCACAAAGCAAGCCCCAGACTCTGTGCAAAGTAATTAGTTCTGAAAAGAAACCCTGCATCAAGAGAGTTAATATTGTTTTTCCTCAAGGGTTTTTACAATGGTAATGAGACCAGTGATTCATTTGTCTGAGAATAAAAAAAAAAGACTCATTTAATCAGAATGGCTGGACTGTAGTAGTCAAAAGAATTCCTAGGACTAGAAATTTGCTTTGCTAAGTACTCTTCAGCATAGAAAAATCTATTTTATCCCTCTCTTCTTGTCAGGATTTTTTAGGGTTCAGAGAACCTAAAATAAAACTTCAGGCTTCATTTTTGGCAAGAACAAACCTCATCCTGCCTTTCCTTCCCTCGTGCAAATTAAACATAATGTATTTTTCTCTGCATTGTTTTCAGAGACAAAATGCATCAAGCTTCAGTTATATGATAGTAATTCATCCATTAGATCACCTTCAGAATAGTGATAGTTGTCCGTATCAAACCTCGTGGGCAAAATTTAAAAAAAATTATTTAATAAGATCATGGAACTTTGCAAATTTCATTTGGCTTACCAGAGAAAATAAAAACACTCACATAACTACATATTTTTATGGTTTGGATTTGGATGGGACTATATTGTTCTTATTTGGACTCTTCCCTGGAGCCAAAAACATTATGGCAATAAATCTTTAATCACATGATTTAAGGTCAGATTGGCAGTCTAGAGAGCTACTCAATGGACCAGCATTCATGCTTAGATTAACTTCTTTCCTTGCTACCCACAGTGAACACAGATCCCATCTTGTAAATGCATTTGTCTTTTAGAATCCTTTTCTAGTTAAAAGTTGACTTCTGCTGCCTTTTTTCCCCCTACTTTGAATTTTTTTGTGTGATTTTACTGTGTATTTGTGCCTGTTGCATTGATTTCTAGTCTAAGTCTCATCTTAGAATATGACTTTTTTTCCTGCAGTATTTCAGACAAGCTGTAGATTTTTCCATTAAAGCATTACTCTGTAGCTTTTCAAACTGTTGAAAGTGACGGTGCCTTTTGTCCTCAAAATCACAACTCTATTAAGCAGTAAATATAAAATTTATATAAATTAAAAACCACAAACCCACAAACTCAAACCAAACGATGACCCAAACCTTTACTAATAAATTAAGTTAATTGTTGTTTAGTAGCACAAAAGATGGAGAATGTGGAGGGAATCAGTCTACAGCTGAGATAAAGCTATTTCCAACCATTCAGGTCCTCAGAAACTGCTTGTTGTTTATATACTGCTGTGCTCGTGATACTTGGTGATTCCTCAATGATTTTTGAATCCTTGTTTGTTGCCAAGAGTCTTCTTCATCTTTTGGCAAATTCAGTTATTTTATGTACAGCCAGTCTCCCCAGTCTCAGTAAATTGTTTCCCTGTCTGTTCCYAGGAACTCCCACATCTAATGGGTAGTAAGTCAAATCCTTCAGATTCATCACCAAGCAAACAGAAAGAAGAAATTGCACCCTGCATTTTCTCAGTGAAGGGATTAATATAATTAAAAAAACCCCTTCATACTGAAGACACACACAATCTATTCTTTCTCCCTTTCTCTCCCTTTCTCTCCCTTTCTCTCCCTTTCTCTCTCTCTCTCTCTTTTTCTCTCTTTCTCTCTCTCTCTTTCTCTCTTTCTCTCTTTCTCTCTTTCTTTTTCTTCCCTCCCTCTCTTCCTTCCCTCTCTTCCAGAAATGACAACGACCAACTAAGAACAGTAGATATTATTTTCCCTACCTCAGCATGCACTTTTAAGTCCTTTACTTCTTTTCTCCTCCTCACAGTTGTCTAGCCTGTTTCCAAAAGATAACAGGCAAGTCTAGATGAAACCCCTGTACATGCTGCCTCTCCTCAGCCAAGGTGAGATGACTAATTATGTACTTAACCATATGACAACTTCTAGGTAATGAGAATAACAGAGGGTAATATGAATAAGTAGGGCGTTGCTGCCTCYCTCATCCCCTTTTTAAATTAATGATTCTTTCTCTCCTTGCCTGCCTGGTTTGTCCTACAGAAATCTACTAAAGACATAATGATAGAACTCTGTAAATTATGTGTTAAAAAACCCACAATTTTAATGATTTAATTCAACACACTAACAAATTRGGAGWTTTCTATAAACACCAAATGTTCCACAACAGATACTACAGCTTGGGAAAAAAGGTATTGAGCAGTGCTTCAGTTAAACATGTCCTGATACATTTTAGGGGACATTTCAGATGCCAGGTTGTAGACTTCAGGACATTAGCTTAATTGCAGCACTCTGCAGACTCAAATGCTAGGAATAAACATAAAAAGGTGTGCAAGAGAATCAGTTTACAAATAAAAAAGTGTACATAGAAATCTTACATAGGTATTTTAACTTCTGGGTTTGAATTTCAGATTGAGGGTGTGAACTCAGGGGGGAAAGTAACATTTATTTAAACATATGTATTTTAATAACACATATTTTCAAAAGCCAAGAGAAATTCTCTCTTGTRGTTTTCATTTGTGCTAACTCCTTAACCCTTTGTTTTACTTTTGTTTTTACCTTTCCTGTTATTTCCTAGTAAGTAGGAGTCGTCTTTACTGCCAAGCTTAAAATCACCTTTCTGGGTGTCCTTATGCTTCACTGTTGCATTCTATACCTCATAAATTACATATGTTTTAAAACTAAGTGCAAATTAGAAAAAAAAATRAAAGAAGCTATCTAATATGCCAAAAATGAATCTGTTAATTAAGAAAGGCARGACTTTTTTCTATAACATAGGAGTATTTTTCCTTTTCAAATCAGTGTTTCACATGAAAATCACACAATATATATTACCTGCTGCTTTAAGTGTCCTTGCTTATGTAAAATAGGTTATTAATAAAGCAGTATAAGACTAGAAAGGGCTCCTAATTGCTCATTTTACACTTATAGTAAAATTATAAGTACTGCTTCTGATTTTATATATCCAAATACAGTGTAACTCAGTGACAAAAAATGTTTTAAAAAATAGCTAACCTTTCTTAAATCTTGATAAATTTTCACTTAAAAATGTCTAGCAGTATTTCCTGTTCTCTTTAGTGCCAGAAAATATTTTGACAGACTAAGGAAGGATTATCTATTTAATGCACTAGATAAATTTGGATCCAGAAACAAATTTTGTAAATGGATTAAATGCTTACTCCTAGAAGCATGGATTACTGGGTTAAGTATCAGGACTGAAATCCCCACAATCCTTAAAMAACAGCTCTGAATCTTTCTCACCCTCATTCTTCTTCCTTCAAAAGGATGGATAGTTCACAGTTATTTCAGGCTAGATTTTGGTAATCGCTCTCCAGCTGAGACTTTTGTTTGCAC